>PVIU01007188.1:0-94076 GCA_004026605.1 Ondatra zibethicus | reverse complement strand
AGGAAGAGGAAGAGAAGAAAGAAGAAGAAGGAAAAGGAGAAGAAGGAGGAGAAGAAGGAGAAGGAGGAGAAGAAGAAGGAGGAGGAGGAGGAGGAGGAGAAGGAGGAGGAGGAGGAGGAGAAGAAGAAGAAGAAGAAGAAGAAGAAGAAGAAGAAGAAGAAGAAGAAGAAGAAGAAGAAGAAGAAGAAGAAGAAGAAGACCAAACCGCGTCTTACTCACAAACATGCACAAATAGCAACAAAAAGGAAATGAAAATTCCTTGTATCTTTCTTTAGCAGAACACATTTAGACTGTTATAGTCTTTGACCCTTCATTTGGCCACAAAACAACCCAAGTTGCTCGTTAGAATACACAACCAACATTTTCTCTAGCAATTTCCCAAAGAGCAAAGCTTGGGAAAAATCTTACTACCATAAATTTCTCAAGAAAATTTTCCAAAGGAAAGCACCAAAGGCAGGTGTCTGAGCACTCAGCCCATGTTGTCATCAGCATGAGTTCGGTTTCTTCTTCTGGTACTAGGGCTCCAAGAAGACAACCCCTAAGATATCAGCATGCCCCAAATAATTAATATTACTAACTTCTTTGGCCTCATGAAGAAAAAACTAATTTAAAATATTTTACGAAGCATTCTAGGGCTGAACATAATTATGATCCTTGAAATTCTAACAACATTCCCCTTAGACTCTCTAGTGAGGGACTGTAACATCATAAAAATCTTAGAGATAGATCGCGTTTAGAGTGAATGACACTGAGAAAATGTTCGAGTACACACATCTGGCAATATTATCTGTGGGATTCATTTAGCACTTATTGGACCTTCATTCAACAAAACAAAACAAAGTAAAAAAGTTTGGAACATACAGGAATCTAAGAATTAACTATGTCTTCTTGTCTTTTCACATCAAAACCCCAGAGTTATCATTGCAATGATGACAACTTTAACCAGATGCTGCAATTAATTATAAGGGTAACAATAGGAAAAAAAAGGAAGAACCACTCATGCTTATTTAGTACCATTACTTTCTTTTGTCTGCATGAATCCATAAGAGATATGAATAAATATTTTTTAAAAAATCACTCCATTTAATAACAGTACTCTTCATAATATCCATAAAAATTTCTTATTATTCTGATAGCAGACTCCTGGTCTTGCATGTTTTTGCTAAATGGTCAGAGAGATTGCTGTTTTCTGCTATGATGCTAACCTAAATTACTAAGGCACAGTATCGAAACAACATTTGAGTTTTAATAATTCTAAAATTTCAGAGCTGTAAAAAAAAATCCCTGTAGCATTTGCTTACAGTCCTATCTGCACAAGTAACCGATGGTATCTTCACCACAAAAAATTCCATCATGCTGCTCTGAAGACTGACTAGGGAGGGTGTCTTCAGAGCAAAACTTGCATCCCACTGGATTATAGTCTCACTCACTAGCAGATAGCTAAGAAAACTTAATGTATTTTGAATATTTATCACAATGTAAGATCACAAAACATCAGTCACTTACGATTTTGAGTCATCCCATAACACACAATAGGGATTCAAAGTGCCCTAAAAAGAAAGAGAACAAAATATACCATGAGGATACAAATAACAATTGTTGAATTATTGAAATACAAATTGAATGTTGGCTTTATAATCTTGTAGTAAAAGATATGTTAAAGATATACCACAAAGGGTTTTGTTTCCTCCTGTTAGAAATTCACATTTTCTTTCCCATAGTTTTGGTGACTTGTTTTGTGAAATTTTACCAAAACAATTATCTTTATTCCAAATATAAATAGTATTTAGTATGTTGAAAAAGAATACTGAATGCTTCATATACTGTAGGGTTGTGTCATGGTGATTTCTATGTCACATTCATTTCTCTGATTGTAATTGCTCAATTACATTCTTTATGAAGACCAAGGTGTTTACAACATTATGCTAGAGTGAAATGCCCTCCCTGCATTACACATGTACACACACTATCATCACCATATCATATTCTTGTTGGCTTTTCCTGGAGAACAAGAGAATGTGCTAAATGTCCATTTCCAGGGCCCAGTAAAAACAGAACTTTAATCAACAGGTCATATTTCAGTGAGATCATATGTAATGAAACTATAAAAAAGGAGGTTCTAGATTTTATGCATTTGAGTAATGCTGTATTAAGTACCCACCATGGCCTTTATGATGGTTTTTCTACACCCAGTTAGTCCAAGTAATTGGTTTTGAAGAGTCCTGATATTGACAAATGATTTCTTTCTGTTGTTTGTTCACAATTGGCTTTCCACCTCTTAAATCTAACTCAAAACTTTATGCAAAATATTTACATATCTAAAAATTCTATCATGCTCCCTAAGAGTTTTTACTATTCTATTAAAGACATCCTGTGGCTTCATGTTCTCTTATTCTTTGTGATACATACTTCCTGAGATATGTCTTAAAAGTCCACTTAGGTAAATCATCCACTTGCATACAATCTGTGTAGAGCAAAGTGGTGCTATTTCCTCTCCAATTTAGAAAACATATTTATGATAATATAAACTAAAGATTATATCAGCTAGCTGGTAATGTCTTCCTGAACTGGAGTGCTATTACTCACATTGCCTCTTACACAGAGTCTATTGGGAACCTTTAAATTTTGACGTGGGTATCCTACATACTCACTGTCGTTTCTAAGCTTTGAATCATCGCAGGGTTAAGATGCACATATGACTGTAACCCTATCCCACCAAGTCATTGGTAAAAACAGTGACCAGCCCAACACAGTTTAAAAGGCACATAGCTCATATGGGCTGCTGTGTTCCTTTAAACATGCTCCTTAGGAAACAAGGAAGGATAACTCAGTCTTTAGGACCCCAAGACTCTATTTACAGGGCTGAAAGGAAAGTCCTGAAAGTCTAGGAAGGGGTCATGGTGGGACAACTTTGGAATTTTATTAGAAACAAAAATCAGTCTCATTAAAGTTTATGAAATCAACTTAACCTCATTTATTTATTACACATTTTAGTAGCGACATTGAGTAACTCTAATATTTATAACACAATTTTACTCCCAAAAGAACATATTCAAGGCATCTTATCATTAAACAATCATATCCAAATACTATGTTTTCAGACTCTATTATATTATATCTAGAAAAGAATGACCATAGTCCTATAGAAGGTTAATAAGAAATATACATATGGAATGTTTCTATAACAAGCCAAGAGATATAAATATCACAAGTCAGATATTCTTAAGGATGACACTAACAGTCTGTGTTAATAGCGAGAGGTTTTATGGAAGGCATAGATCCTTGTCAGGCTTCTAAGGGAAAAGCCTATCTGCATGGTCATAAGATGGGGATACAATGGTGTCCCACTAGATTTTTTTCCTGTCTTTATCAGATCTTATCTGGTTGTTTTTACATTTATGACTATTGTAACTTTCCTGATAAATATTAAATAGCTAAAATATTATATAGTTTTGTTGTATTCATCTAATATTTTATTCACAGCAGCTCATTTTCCTTGGTTTATCACAATGAAGAAGAGGACTTGGAAGTGCACATTTCAAGAATATTAAATACAAGTGGAGGTAAGGAATTTGCTTCTAGAAATCTTTCCTTTTTTTCGCCCTCCCCACCTGAGGCAGGGTTTCTCGGTAGCTTTGGAGCCTGTCCTGGAACTAGTTCTTGTAGATCACGCTGGCCTCGAATTTACAGAGATTCACCTGCCTCTGCCTTCCAAGTGCTGGAATCAAAGGCGTGTGTCACCACCATCCGGCTGCTTCTATAAATCTATGAATTAATTCAAACCTTTCTATAGACACAGGATACTTATATGCTTGATTTTTTTTTAAAAAGGTATATACATGACTGGTGTGTCTGGATGTATATTTGTGCACCACGCGTGTGTCCGAGGCCGGCAAAAGCCAAAGACAAGAATCAATTCTCTGAAACTGGAGTTGTTACCAACAATTGTGAGCCACTATTTGGGTTCTGGTACTAGAATCTGGGTCCTTTGGGAGAGCAACCAGTACTTTTAACTGCTGAGTCACCTCTAGCCTCAGTGCTTGGTATTTTTCAATTATTTATATTGATTGCAGGTTAAAACAAGAGAAAACAATATTAGAAAGCAAATGCAACCTAATCTTAAAGCATTGGCTACCCTCTTCTCTTTTAGTGCCCCCAAAAGCTTTAGAAAAAGTTGTAAAGATGAGAATGTATCCTGTAGTCTTACTACGCAACTTGGTCTATACTCAGTTGTATCCTCTGGTTTTTCCACCCCTTTACCTCTTAGATTCTCTTTCATGCTTCTCTCACTTCCTCACCTTATGAAAAATTTAATATCAGCCAATGAGAATTAATACTGGTGTGAAATGTACCATGCCAGCCAACATGCACAAAACAGGCAAATGCTGCTCTGGATAGATCATGCAGGGCAGTTGCTGCTGCGTATGTAGACTTAGGTACCATAATCAATAACGAAACATTTCAAGTTTTGGAAGTACACAGAACAGCAGGTATGGTTATCGTAATACTTAGATGAACTCAGTTACATAAGAAATAAAAGGGCAAATATGAAAGAAGAACAGCAACAAATGAATTCTTAAATCAACGAAGGAACCCCAAACAGGCTGAGTGGTTCTTCTAATACTTATAAAATATTGGCTATAATTTTCAGATACTTCTGTCACAGTGACCGTGATACAAGATCTGTTTTGAGGAACTCATGGAAATCAATAATAGAAAGGCCAGTCTTACAGAAAGCAGGAAGAAAATGTAATGGCAGGAGCTAGCAGACTGTAAGCAATCTGGGAGGGAACCCACACAAGCTGGCTTCAAGTTCATTAACTAACGAAAGTTGTCAGGTACATGGGACAGATGGGCTAAAGACCAATTTACCAAGCTGTCTATGTAATTGACACTTGAATGCACTGAAACCGCATACATTTGAAAAGTTTAGAAAATATGCACTGTTATTGTCAATTTTTTATCAAAACAAACAAATAATCTGCCGCCATAGACTCCAATCAAAATGGTACAATTCAAGTCAATTTAAAAATTCTTGGTTACACACTTTTACACATTTTAAAAGAGCACATGGCTCAAATTTCCTAATTACAAGATAAGACAGAAAAACGGTGGAAAATATAGGAGCGTTGGGAATGGGAAGGAGTTTCTCACGTTGGAGTCTGGTTGATGCCTCTGGGCCCCTGAGAGTTGAGAACTCCAGAACAATTAACACTTGCTTAAGGCCTTTCCCTTTTTCCCAGCTGTAAAACTGAGATATACTAAATCTCAGAAGCCTTTTGTACAGAATAGACAGTTTCTAAAGTCCTTCTGTAACCCCTGTGACTCGTGGTGTAGGAATGGAGGGTTCTTTAGGAAACCATTACACAGTGAAATCCAACAGTTTCCCAAAATCTTATATATGCTCAACACTAGGACATTTGGATTGCTATTCTCCCTTAAGAAGTCCATACTCACACAAGGGTCTTGTTCTTCCCCCGAGAGCCTGTCTCCTAACCTCCACGACTAAAATCTATGTCAAGAATGTCTTTAGAGGGTTGGGGAGATGGTTCAGCTGTTAGAGAATTTACTGCTCTCATAGGACAGGAGTTTGGCTCCCAGGACCCACATCAGGAAGCTCATAATTATGTTACAGAACACCCAAAGCTTGCTTCTGGCTGCTGCGGGCACTTGTACACATTATAGACACACACAGACACACTACACATACACACACACATACATATTACACACACACACACACACACACACACACACATTATACACATACAAAGCACACACACATTACACACCCACACCCATCCACACCCACCCACACACACACCAGAAAAATAAGTCTTTAGAATGTTTTTAATAAACTGCAGCTCTTTTCAGTTCCCACACCTGTGCTCTCGTGGGTGCTTTATTCCCTCCCTATCCACCTTTCTATTTTTATTGAACTTCAGCTCTCCCTTACACTGGAAAAGAAATTCTTTTCTGACTGTGACACTGATTCTAACTTACCCATATGAAAGCTCCTAAAGATGTAGGTGACACTTCTGCTTGTAGAGGTAACAGGGCAGAGCTGTGTCTCAACCCCAGCTGCCCTTACAACTACTACAGATTCTCTACCTTAAAGAGGCTTCTCTGTTTTCTTTTCGCTTTCTCTTCTGGTTCAACACCAACCGAAGCATGGATTTATTTAACAGCGGGACATACGGTCAGCATGGTCAATATGTTCCATTTGGGCGATTCTGTCTTTCCCTTTTCTGTGTACAGAGAACTTGATATCCTCTTATATGTGAAGTGGTTCTACAGTGGTACTCATAATTGGATTCTTTCCCCCCTAATGAAATACTTTAAATACATACTTGGGGATGAAGATGAGGGCAGGGAAAGGGGTCAGGGAAGCCTTACACAAAGTCTACAAAATTAGCTTGTGAGAAAAATGCAATCTGTTGGCAAATACAGGACAGCTGGAACTGTATTTACTCCCCACCATGCCAAGCACCAAGGCTGGCTGGAACTGGCTGGGGACACTGGCTCAGATACATAGGCATTCTGGAGTGTCTGAAGGTAACTTGTGTCTCACTGTATTTGGCTTTTAGTAAAAGCTAAAATCGGGGTTTAGTTTTTAGATGCCAATAAGGCATGCTTATGTGATCACAAAGTTTCATGTAGAACGTGTGTAAATGACCAGAAAGAAAGCCCACACTGTGCAAATGACAGAAAAGTTGTACCCTGTGGCAACAAGTGGGCAATAGATCATTGAAGCTTATCTTTCCTGTCTGAGTGAAACTCAGGGGAGTGACAGATGTGATAATTAGCATGACAATGATTTTATGTAGTATACATGTATTAATTCATCACTTTGTAAGCCATAAATATATAGCAACATTATTTGTCAATTAAAAATATGAAAAGATAAAAATAAGTATTGGCAGGTAGCTAGTCAGACAATTAGCAGGGTTGTAGGCCACTGAGGATGACCTGACCTTACAATGAGCATTGGGCCCTCCTTTCATTTCCTTGATAACGCACCAATTTGTGAAAGAGGGAGTTTTATAATTGCTCATCTTAGACTTTATAATGCCATGGGCAAGGCAGAAAGAATCATCAAAAATGACCATATAAATGTTTAAAATATCATTTAAAGGGTAGAAGTTCTTTGTTGAATCCAACAAAGGTGTCAAGGGAAAGCTATCTCATACTGGTAAAGCATGGTTAATATACAAATATAAATTTTCTTTAGTTTTAAAATCCATCAACCAGACAGTGGTACTGGGAAGGCAGAAACAGGTGGATCTGTGAGTTTGAGGCTAGCCTGATCTACAGAGTGAGTTCTAGGACAGCTAGAGCTACACAGAGAAACCTTGTCGTGGAAACCAAAACCAAATAAATAGCAGGCAAACAAACAAAGTCTATGTTCTATAAGTTTTGGTCTAATGAATGAGATTTTACTGGTCCTGTCGGGGACATGGCATTCTAAACAGTCCACAAAATTATAAGATTGCAATAAACTGTCAGGGGAGCACGCTTGCAGACAGCTGATTTTCCTGAAGGCATGGCAAGAAGGAATAGCTCTCTCCTCATGAAGTGTGGGTTTGTACACACCAGAGAGCCCTTCCTTGGTGTAGCTCCTCACTGCTATGAGGAACTTATACCTTGAAAAGAAGTACTTCTTCTTTTGCTTTTTTATGGATGCCTTGTTTGGATACTAGTCAAAGCCCGAGCTTGAGTGCCCTGGTGCTTATGATACTATTCCCTTCTAAGCTCCTCAACTACATGGAAGTGGTTGCAGATTTATCTGTAACTCAAAATGTCTGGCTTTCTCTCTTTCTCCTGTCCATTTCCCTTCCTCAGGGAGATTCTGGCATTAACAGTCTTTCTTTGTTGCTCTTCTCCAAATCAAAATTAGAACTGCTTTTTGAATGTGTTTTATTTACTTATTGTAAGTTTTAATTATTATTATTATTATTATTATTATTATTATTATTATTATTATTATTATTTGTCTGTGAGACTAAGAACCAGCAAATAGGTGTTTGTGTTCCCCAGGAACAAGCTGGCTGGTCTGTTATCATCCAGACGTCCACAGGTTCGTAGAGGGAAGCTGTAGACGTCACAGGAAATTGCCTATCAGGAATGTCTCAACTTTGGCACCTTTCATAGCCTCTCGAATCCAAACAGCCTTTGCCTGTGGAAACAATGCAAGTAAACAGATGTGGACATAAATAGCTGAAGATGCAAAGAAGGGGCACAAGGAAGGACAGTGACTTCATCTTAACTACTTTAACATTTGTAGGGCTCTGAGTCAGATGTTCCAGAACGATTCTTTCTGTCACATTTTCTGGTACCACAGACACCAAGTTCTTCAGTGTGGATGAGAGACTATTCAACAGACACTATTACCTTTTCTTCATTTTCTAAATTTAAAATAAGGCCTTAGGTAAAAAATAATCGGTTAGAGAACATAGGCTCTTAATGTCTAAGAGCCTCTGTTCAATCTTCAATGCAAAACAAGAAACAAATCAAGCACACACACATATACAACACACACGAGAGCACACACAAATACACAATATACACATAGAAAAAACAGACCTACACACAGGCTAGACTTGGCTGAGTTTAGTTTCACCAGGGGAATTATGTCTGATACTATAAGCCTAGCTAGCTACCTGTGCCTGGAGAGGTCAGAGAACTCAAGAGGAAAACATACCATTACTTTCTTAAACCAGTATAATTCCTAACTTCATTCTAAATACTTATCTTATAGCCACAGAGAAACATAGGTTTCACTCTTCATCAAAGAAGCTTCTTTTTGTAGCACAGAAGATAAAACTACATCTTAACTCCTGCACCTAAGGCTCAAGGAACATCCCTGAAGATGGGAAGGCAAAATTGTAAGAGCCAGAGGACCAGGAAACCTGCTGTGAGATTGTGCTTTCTAGTTATGAAGCTACACCGATAAAATCTCAGCAACATGGTAACCTGAACAACTGAACAATTCCAGGTGACATCCCAATGTAGATGAGGAAAATCTCACAGGTCTCCACCTCGAGATGAACTACAAGCAATTAACAATTGCTGAGCAAGGAAGAATTATAATTCTTCACAGATGGGACTCATAACTGGTTATTCATTATGCACACTAAATGGATTCAACAGGTTGTATTTTATGTGTGTGTGCATGCATGCACATGCAAGTGTGTGTGTCTGTGTGTGTGTGTGTGTGTATAAAAATAATAGTTAAAGAAGAGGAGCTCAGTAATTTGGAACTTGGAGTGGAATGGGGGTGATATGGTAAGAATAAGAGAGGAAGGTAGAAGCAATGTAATTATATTCTAATTAATTATATATGTATATATATCATACACACACATATATACATATATATCTAAAATTCAACTAAAGGAATTAGATTGAATACCCTCAATCTATTCTCTATGTAATGATAAATACAACTCCATATTATAGTATTCTAGTTATAGTAGAAAGTGAAATTCAGGTTTAAGTCTCTGTTTTGCTGGCACTGTTTCTGAAGGAATTTGCCATACATCTAAAGTCTTAAGAGCTTCAGAACTGTATAAATGACAGTAATATACTCATCTATAGGAACGTGAAGTCTCAGAATATTTTGATAGATTTTGAAGGCGTCTATTGAAATCATCATATTGAGGACCAGTTACATCAAAGATGTGAAAAAGAAAAAGAGGGCTTTGCTAAAACAGAGTGACAAAAAGGTCAGTACAGTGATAAATGAACTCTTTTAATACCTAGACCAGTCATATCTATGTCTTATCAGTCTTGGTAAGTTAGTGATTATTTAATTGGAGAAAGCATGTACTCGATTTATAGTCTGCAATATGATTACACTTTACATATTAGGGAAATGACATAGAATTTGGATAGCATAACAGTTTTCCTTTCTAATTTTAGAGATATACCATTAATCTGATTGGTCATTATTTCTTCATGAATATGATATGTCATATAGGAAGTTGGAAAATAAAGAACTGTAGTCATATACTATGTGCCTTTAAAATAAATTTATTGCTCCTACACATACATTTAGAGTTTTTTAACCTGTATGTGATTACATTGTTCATAATAATAACTGAATACATTCTAACATATTTTTCAGCAAACAAGGGCCTTCTAGGGTTGAACAACCCAAGTATTTCTTATAATTTAAAATAGCAATAACTTTAATAAATAATCACTTAGGTAGGTTCCATATAAACTTTGTCAAGGACTATTTCTGTTTATAGTCAAGCATGTGTCCTAACAAGGATTATGTGAGGCTGTAGCAGAGATGGAAATGGGCAGAGATAAATTGCACAGTGGCAGTCTATCCTCTACCCACCGAGAAGTTCAGTGAAGTTGCTACAGGAACATAGCGTAAGTACAGATTTCAGGACGTCTTCATCTAGCATTTTGTGCATGTCATCTCATGCTGTCTAGGTGATGCTGTCTCATGACATCCTTCAATTGTTTCCATTATCCCTCACCATCTTACATTGACCACTCCCCATGTCTGATGATTTCTGTAACGTTGTTCCTACAGTGCTAACACAATAGTCAAGGAGAGATGCACTCTATTAGGCAGGTGATTTTTATAGGAAAGAGTGGTGTGCTTTAGTCCAGTTGATTCTGAATGATATTCTTAATGTGGAATATAGATCACCTTAATCTTATGACTAGTGTGAGGGGGCTCCAATGCAGGCTCTATTAAGTTTTGACTGCTTTGCTAACACATTAGCACAAATATAGCGGCTCAAAACAACATGGATTTAGAATGTCACAGTTTCCATGGGTTAAAAGTCAGTTGGGTTTTATTTTATTTTGGTTATTATTATTGTGATAAACACTGTGATTAAAAGCTCGAGAGTCAAGAACTGAAGCACAGCTCATAGGAGAACACTGCTCACTGACCTGCTGCATGGCTTGCTCACCCTGCTTCCTCACGCAATCTGGGACCAGGTGTATTCATATTGAACTGGGCCCTACCATATCAATCATTAATCAAGACAATGCACTACAAGCTTTCCTGGACGTAATCTGATGACATTTGCTTGTTTGAGGTTCCTCTTCCCAGATAATTCTAATTGTTCAACTTAACAAAACCTAAACAGGACACATTTCTGCTTGAATATTACATGATCGAAATCAAAGTGTTGGTAGACCTGCATCCCTTTCTAAAGAACATGGGTGAGTCCATTATGGTTCCTTTCAGTTTTAGGACTGAGGTCCCACTTGTTAGTTAGCAACCAAGGGTTGCTATCAGTTTCTGAGACCACATCTGGACTTTGGGCTGCTTTTTTTGCCTTCAGTGATAGCAGTGACAAGTTGAGGAGTTCTTACATTGCTTTTGTTTGACCACATCTGGGGAAAGTTCTTTACAATCAATGGCTCATTTAATTAAACCCACCTATTCAGAAGACCTGGGACAGTTCCCTAATCGCAAAGTCTCTACATTCAATCACTTACAACATTCACTTTGAACATACACATATTATAAATGTACATATATAAAACATAGCTTTGGATATACGATCACACAGACGTCCCATTTGACATGCAATAGAACACATTCACAGGCTCTAGGAGAGAAGGAGCTGGAAATTTTAAAAGGTCCTTGTGGTGGTATCTTGTTTGTACTCTAACAAATAAAGCTTGCCTGAAGATCAGAGGGCAGAGCTAGCCACTAGTTAACATAGAGGTCTGGAGGTCGGTACAGACAGACAGAAGTCATATAATTGGGTAGAGGGAGGCATATAAGGTGGGAGGAGACAGTAGCCTGACCCTTTTTCGGCTGACAGGTTAACAAGCTAAGTGTTGGCTGTGACTTACTCCTTTGTCTCTCTGATCTTTCAGCATTTACCCCAATATCTGACTCTGGGTTTTTCTTAAAAAGACCAATTAGAACTTATGCAATAGGTCCTTTATTCTGCTTCCTACCCAGAAGCTCAACCTGGCCTACTAATTATTTTTATAAATAAAATTATATCAAGATAGAGACATATTTATTTACATATTTTATTTATATATGTAGATATAAATGTTTATTTAAGTATTTCCTGTGGCTGTTTTCAAAATATGCTTGCATAATTGAATACATGTGACAAAAATAATTAGGCATCCATGCATGAAGTATTTACTACCTGCCACTTCAGTGAAAAAAATTGCCGATCCTTGCTTCAAAATAGGACAATTATTCTAAAATATTTTCATAAAAAACCAAGTAGATGTTGTAGATAAGAAATAAAACTACATGGAAAATGTGAGGAGGACCCTTTCTCATGTTGAGAAATAGACACTATAACCCAAAGAAGTGATTAGAGAACAATTTTTATCTTGCTTTTAGCTATTGGCAGAGCGTCTATCTCCTTGTCAGGTTAGCATTTCAAGATTTTCCAACAAAATAATCATCAAGAGCTTTAATCAGGCAAACTATCAGAAATTGCTTCCAAATAGACAAAAGTTAGAAAGGAAAAATAAAGCTGGCTGGTGGTGGTGCACGCCTTTAATCCCAGTACTTGGGAGGCAGAGGCAGGCAGATTTCTGTGAGTTTGAGGTCAGCCTGGTCTACAAGAGCTAGTTCCAGGACAGGCTCCAAAGCCACAGAGAAACCCTGTCTCAAAAAACCAAAACCAAAACAAAACAAAAGAAAGGGAGAACAATTGAAAAAGTGACATTCGTGAAAATCATGGATTCATAGATTGCAATTTCTACAATTTGGGGAAATGATTTTCAATACTTCATCAGCTTTGATAATCATGAAATTACTAGTGCATGCTGGGATTTAATTTTATTGTTTCTCATGCTTATCAATGGAGGAAAGCACTGAATATTTCCACCATGTTTCCCTCTATGAGTTATAAATGATATGGTTAGCTATCAATTTACATTTATACACATATATCAAATTTTATCATTTGTAAGTCTGGTGTGTTATCATACAAGAATATGGTAAAGGAAGTAAAACATACAAGCCCATATTCATGTAAGAATTTACATATATATCTACTTCAGGAACTCCAAATAACTCTGATAATTTGCTTCTCAGCATTGGTAGACAGAAGCAGTAGCATCCTACCTATAGTATTGATTGTTTTGTTTGTTTTGTTTGCCTTTTCAAGATCAGATCGCAAATCAGTAGGATTCAGAAGCATATTTCAACCTTAAGAGAAAGAATTACATAGCTATATTTATTTGGGAAAACAGCAAACTTTCAGACTTGCAAAGTGAAACACATGACATAGCCAGAGTGCCTTTACTTTCTAATCTTCTAACGTAACTTTAAATACAAGGGGGCCGTCTACCTTGGAAAGACACAGTAGGTCTAGATTATCATCCAACAAACACTCAGAGTGAGTGTATGTATATGAACTTTTGTGTATATATAGATAGATTCATGCTACTTTCCTTATTTAAATCTCAATAATTATTTTCAATAAAATGATTATCTTCACATATATCTCATAGAATTAAAAATTTTTATATGTTAAAGTTTGATTCTTAACAACAACAGTGATATGCAATACAAATGTCTTTTTCTGGGGAAACTAACATTGATAATACTTAAAAGCAAAGGATTGCTATGGTTAAACATTAAGCATCAGAAACTTTTCCTTTATAGCTGTTGGGAGTGAAGCTTCAACTCTGAGGAAGTGAATGGTGTACCGCTCATTAATGACTATGCTAGTTAGAGCAGCAATTTACTTTGCTAAATATCATTTGGAATGGCATGGTTCCATATTCTATTTCCTATTCCTGCGGGTTCCCAAGGGCCTTATTACATTTAACATACTATAAATGCTATTTGTGAAAAAGCTTTTTAAAAGGGCAGATTTCATTTACAAATGTTAATAGGCTTTTCCCTAGACTCACTATAACATGCAATTCCCATCTCTCTGTTTTATTCACATGACATATGAAGCACGTCCAATGTGTAAGTTGTTATTCTTTGCTCAGCTCAGAACACTGCAGCAGATACTATAGCTATATGAAAATTGGATATATATATATAAGACATACACACATATATAAGACATATATATATACACACACAGAGATGTGCTTCTATAGATTTCTTATATTAAAAATAGTTAAATTGCAGAGATAAAATCAATGAATATGCAGATGTGTGTATACAAAGGCGCTTTAGCTAATTTGTTTCAGTGTTCACATTAAAATTCATTTTGTTATATTCTAACTGAGATTTCAATGTCTCGCATAGGTTATTTTATTACCTCTTTAATGGAAATAAAATAATATCAGTATATGAACTGCTAGTATATGACTGGCAATAAATATCAAGATATTCAGTAAATCAGTCACGTACTTTTTTTTTGGTGAAGAATAAAATATTTTTCAAAATCAAATTCTGGTGATAATATAAATGTAAATGTAATAAAATTAAAAATTCAAAACAATAAGCCCAAAAGCCTATAAATATTGTAAAAACTATGTGATACATATTTAAAGTAGAGGAAGAACAGAATTGTCCAGAGACGCACCAGTCTAGAAGCGCTAGTTAGAGTCATGTTTGAAAACAGGAACTCATCAAAACTGAAGGTTAGAAGGACATCAAATCATGTTTCCCCTGTGTTTAATAAGCTCTACAGCTTCCTAGCTCTCTTCACCTCATTTTTTTTATGTTTGTTATATATTTGTTTACACTGCCTTCAGAAATAGGAATCTTTTCAATGGAAAAAATTTTGGGTGGAATCTGATCAATACAATTACTTAAAAAATTTTTTAAAAAACACTCAATTATTTCTAAGTGAAATACTTCTATGTTGACTTTCATGTCACGACAGGATCTTGTTGGTGCATAATGAAAGTTGTATAATCTGCTCTATTTCCCATATATAGACAATATTTATATATATTGTCTACCTTATTAAAAGCATCCAGCTAATATATATTTGCAGAAAATTTTGACTCATATAACAAACATGTTCATTTTATTTACTTATTAATATTTAATTTTTTTTATTTTACATACCAACCGCAGTTCCCCTTCTCTCCCCTAGTCTTGCTTCCCCCTCACCTAACCACCCATTCACTCCTCAGGAAGGGTTAAGTTTTCCATGGGGAGTCAAAAAAGTCTGGCATATCAAGCTGAGGCAGGACCAAGCTCCTCCCCCATATATCTAGGCTGAGCAAGGTATCCCTCCAATGAGAATGGGTTCCAAAGGGCCAGTTCTTGCACTGGGGAAAAACCCTGGTTCCAAGGCCAGTGTCCCCATAGACTGCCCAAGTCACAGAAATGTCACCCACATGCAGAGGGCCTAGTTCAGTCCTATGCAGGTTCCCTAGCTATTAGTCCAGAGTGAGTGAGCTCCCACTAGCTTGGGTCAACTGTCTCTGTGGATTTCCCCATTATGATCTTGACCCCTTTGCTCATATAATTCTTTCTCCCTCTCTTCAACTGGAGTCTGGAAGCTCGACAGAGTACTTAGCTGTGTATTTCTGCATCTGCTTCCACAAATTACTGGATGAAAGTTCTATGATGACAATTAAGGTGGTCATCAATCTGATTACAGAGGAAGGCACCCTCTCAACTATTGCTCAGATCCTTGTAAATTCCTGGGAGTTTCCCTAGCACCAGATTTCTCCCTAACCCCATCGTGGTTCCCTTTAACAAGATATCTCTTTCCTTGCTCCTCCTCTCTGTCCCTTTCCCCAACTCAACCATCCTGACATGATATGCGCTCACTAATAAGTTAGGTATGAGAAGCTAGGTAACAAGCAGGACCCTAAGAGAGACATACATGGGAACCCCTGGAAAGGGGAAATAGGTAAGATCTTCTGAGTAAACTGGGAAGGGGTGTGAACAGGAGGGAGGAGAACACATTCATTTAAAATAGCCTTCGTAAAGTTACAAGAGTGTGCTATGGTTTTACTATGAAATGTCCCTTACAAGCTCATGTATCAGCACTTAAGTCAGCCAGTGGGGTGATACAAACTCTTCCAGAGGAAAGACCTAGTAGGAAGACATAGGTCAGTGGGTGCTGTGCCTTTGAAGGTTATACACGGCATCCGGCTTCTCTCTAAACTTCCTGCCCACCAAGAAGGGAAGAATAGCTTTGACCCTAACTCTCACCACTCTGCTCAAGCTTCTGGGGTCACACAACTAGGGCCCAAACCCTCTACATCCAGGAGGCAAAATAAACCATTCCTCTCTCAAGTTGTTTCATGAAGTAGTTGTTCAGAGTTGAGAGAAGTTAACAATAAAGACTGTTTCATCAAAAATATTTTTTTGCGATTATTCTTTTTCTATTCTCCAGGATACATTTCTCTAGCATCTTTTGCATAGGAAGCAAGGTACATTTTCTAATGCTGCTCTGCTTATCTGGTAGTCTTAGAATTAGACTGAAAATAACATCTCTTATGCTTTACTGCCTATAACTATACAGTGTGTCTACAAGAAAGGATAACAACAAACAAAACAGATAAAATCTCAGAGAAGTTAGAACACATGAACAAATAAGTTTCTTATTAAAAAGCCACTGTGTCTCTCCCAGTTTTCAGTACAGTAACGCGGTGAAGGGGATACTGCGGATAAATCTTCAGCTTGGTCACATGTCATCAAAAGTAGGAAAGATCTAATAGTTTAAATATTAATTACAATGTTGGAAAGCCATTACAGAAAGATTTGCAGTTTCATTAAACAGTCCCGAAGCCTGCGGCCTCTTATGATAATGTTCCCAAGAAAGATGATTATCTCTTTCTATAAAACTAAGGCCGATTTCTGGGGGAAATTAGAAATTACACAATAGCAGAAACATCTGAGTTTTGTAGCCCAAAGGGAGTGGATGTAAACTCCCTTCTTCACTAATTACAAGAACTTGAGAAAACAATTCAATCACTGTTTTCTTTACTACAAAAATTGCCTTCATAGAAACATTGCAAGGAATAGTACAATAATAAAATAAAATAATACCATACAAATCTGTGATGGCCTTTTTTAATATAGGAGGGGAAATGGCATTATAAGGATGGTCTTGACAGGAACCACACTTCTTGCCCTAATCAATTCACTGTTTAATTATTTAATTAAATGTGGACATGATAGGAAGTAATTTTACGTCTATGCCAGACTGAAGAAGACCCAGTTCCAAGACTCAGCTGCAGCTGGATTGATTTAGGGAAAGCCTCTGGTCATGCTGGAATGAAGTCCCAATTCAGACTGCTAGAGCACCCAGACAAGTAACATTTCCTTACTAAAATTAAGGGTAAGAGTGAAAAGATTGAAACTGAAAGTATTAGCACTTTTACATGCCACCCAATATATTAGATCAATTTAAAAAATTTACTTTATGGGTGTTTTGCCTGCATGTATGCTTGTACATCTTATGGGGTCATTGTGGCCAAGGTGACCAGAAGAGGGCATCAGAGCCCTTGGAACTTGAGTTCCATATTATGAGCTGCCTTACAGAAGCTGGGAATTAAACCTGAATCCTTAGAGACAGCAGGCAGTGCTTTTAACCACTATGCCATCTCGCCAGTCTCATTACCTTCAATACTGAAACATAATATTCTGTAAGTTAATTCCCCACCTTGGAATTGTTCATAGTTTTGATTGCTAATGAATTTTAAATCCATATCACTTTCCCCACTACATAGTAAGATAGATTCTTATTTGCATTCTGACTCCCAAGACATAACAAGAATTCAGTAAACATGCATGCTCAGATAAATGAACAATTTACTAATTATTCTCTTGGATAAACTGAAGACAGTTTTATCATGAATGAAAGCATAGAATTACATGGTTGTCTGTTTTTATACATGTTCATAATGAATAAATTAATTTGTGATTATAGAAAGACAGAAAATGTGCTTTGGTATTATTGGTAAAAATGATTATTAACCCCATTCTTGGGTAATTCTGTAAGCAACTCAATGTCAATGACATGATACTTACATTCGCCAAGTGAGCTAGCTCTATCTCCAAAAATGAATCAGTTGTTTTGGGTTCAGGCCTGATTGTGACCACGATGATTTTAGAATTAACGACAGTATAATTTCTGAAACAGAATAATGATTAAAAAGAGAAATGATTAATGAAAACTTTGTTTCATGCCACTCCATACCTGTTGGGATGACATTAAGTAATGCATTCCCAGTAAAAGCACAGACACAGGCAAATTATTCACAGAAAGGTGCAGTCAGTGTACTCTTACGAACAAGCTCTCTCAGACTAGAAATTCTGGGGGCAAACTAAAGGCATTTAATCATTTCATATGTAGAAAAGAGGAAAGAAACAACAGTACTGGCAACCTTCTGAGTACTTAAGTATAATTCATTCACGAAAAGAATAAACTATAAATTGAAACCATCAGGCAACCTATGATTGAGTATAATTCGTTTATCTTGAGGAAAACCTCACATACAGCATTATTCTCCAGGAGACCAAATATTCTTGCCAAGTGCTGCTGATGCAGTTGTTTTTTGGAATTGTGGTTTTCTGTGTGTGTGTATATGTGTGTGTGTGTGTGTGTGTGTGTGTGTGTGTTTGCTTCTCCCAAATGCATGAAGATGGAAAAAAAAACTGTAAAGTGATATAAAGAGAAAGCCTGTTAGAACTTTAATGCAATGTTCTCAATTCTAAGAAACATCTCTCTTCTGAAATACCTTGCCAGGTAACAGTCACTTACAAAGACTTTGTATTTATTCAAATCAGCTATACTATAATATATCAATTCAATAATTCAATAAGCTAACTTTGAATCACTTTTGGTAATTCAGCATTTATAGGGATTCATGGGTGGCTATTAGGAATAATTGTGATGTATCCTTTATGTGGACACATATTTTAATGTCTTGGGCAAGTCCCTGGGAACTACTTGTTTAAGTTTTAAATGTATGAGTCGCTCTGTTTTCTGCAGTGGCTGCATTGTTGGAGTTCTAGAATTGTGATAAGGTGAAACAACATCAGATCCTTCTCTTTGGAGGTAATTTTTCTATTGATGCTATTTGATGCACATTTTCACCACCAGTGAATGCTAGACTGTTCTATAACAGAGGGATAAGGAGGATACTATATATAGGATACTATTTTAACCTTTTATCATATATTTAGTACTGCACATAATGGATTCTGAAATATTCTTAAACACCCAAGAAGGCAGCCAGTGTGGTAGAAAATAGTATGGGAAAAAATAGTATGGGAAGAAAAATGAAAACAAAACCAAAACCATAGCATTAGTATATTTTATTTTCCTATTGGGAAAGTGATTGCAAACAGAGAGAGATGGTTAATTATTCCGTTTCATTGAACACATTGATTAAAGGCAAACTGCGTTTGAAAGGCTATAAAACCAAGTGATAAAAAATTCAAGACTTCCCTTTGCCAATTGTGGTTTCTTTGTGGGTAGAAGTTACCATGGGTTCTGGTGAGAATTATTGGAAAATGAAATCTGCAAGAGCATCAGGTGAGTGAACACCTTAGTATGGATTCTGGAGAAACATGTGTTTCACTGCCAGAGAACAACGCTGCATGATCCCCGTAGGAGAGTTTCTCAGGCCTGAGCTTGCAGATGCAAGTTCATCCTCAGGTTAGCCTGAAGGTGTGTGAGTTCTTATTTAGTTTCTTGGAAATAAAATACTGATGGGTTCATCAAATTCCTTTACTCTTGTTCTGCTTAGAATAACTCTTCCCATTACTGATAGAACACAAAGCACGATCATTACATTTATGTTAGTTTTTTTTTATTTTTACAATTGGGCTGTATTTGAATAATTTGCAATCTATGTAAGTGACTAAGCTACTGAAAAATGATGGGTATTTCATGTAGGAGTTTGATATGTTTGGCAAGATGCTCTTGAGTTCTCTTTGTGTTTGAGAATGTGGATGATGAGCCATGGCAAATAAAGCCATGATGAACTTTGTACAGAGCATTAGCTGAGTCAGGTTCCTCAGTAACTCGGGGAACGGTCTGCTGAAAGGGTCCTAGAAAAGGGTATCTGTGTTACAGCTTTGATAAAATGTGAGTACTATAGCATATTTGAAATTTATTTGAAAAATTGTGTCAAGCTATGCTTCTGGGCATACCTGTCTCATATGTGTGACTATCCGTTTGCTCTACACATCACACAGGTATATACACAAGGTTGATTATAGCATCCAGCAGACCTACATGCTTCCTTCCAGAAGACTGAAGCCCAGGGAGGGCAAGAATGGCAACTAACATTTACATATTTTTGTTTTCCTTACATCTGGCAGATTTTTATGCTCAAAACATGTTTGAATATTTTGTAAATAGCACATTCAAAAGCAAACAATCTTTTTAGTAAGTTTATTTAAACTGTAATGTCAATATCATAGTAAGATGCCTAGTAAAGATAAATTGGGCAGATTATTATGCAGTGTCTCCTTTTTAAAAATGTATACATTGTGCAAAGTTGGCTTTAATTTATTCCATCAATTTATTATAATTTGCATAAGTGAATAGCTGGCTCCTGATGTGCCACGTCAGGCTTTGTGATCTCCTAATGTTTCCTGGCTAGTTGCACAGTGGTATACATTGCTAAGAAAGCATATCTTACGGCCAAATGGATTTCATGACTAAAGTAGTAAAGTTCTTCCCTGTCCTTGAGATTTTCACTGATATTCACTCAAAGGAGAGTCATCTTATTCCTACAGACAGCAAAAGTGTGATTAATCCTCAGTGCAGATTTACGTAAAAGACATTTTCAATATTCTATGCACATGCTGAAAATAAAGGATGGAAAAACATTCCAAATGGTACCAAAAGAAAGCAGTCTTGGCTATATTAATTCCAGAACAAGTAGATATAAGGTTGAAAACTATCATGTGAGCAAGAAAAACATTAAACAGAGACAAAAGAGTTGATTCACCAGTTAGAGATTTTAACTATGAACATACATGCTCCTTGAAGTAGAGGATGCAAAGACACAATGCAAATGTTGACAGAATTAAAGGGAGAAGTAGACAGTGACTCAGTAATCTGAACTATCATACCCCACTTCAATAATGGCCAAATAAAGATAAAAAGGAGCAATAATAAATGAGCAATACTGAAGACCACTTGTTCCTAACAGGCATGGAGCATTCAATGCAACTTCAGAAGATCACAGATTATTCGGAATGCTCAATGAGCATTCTCCATGAGACTACATAACTGGTCATAATAAAGTGAAAATGCTTGAAATCATTTCAGTTTCAACATGAAACTGAAAATCAATTGCAAAACAAGACGTTGTGCAAATATGTAAGAAATTAATGCACACTCAAACTACTAATGAGTTCAGGAAGAAATCACAAGAGATACTAGAAAATTCTTGAAGGTAAATAAAAATAAAACATAAACCAAACTTAAGAGATGCAGTAAGAACAGTATTAAGAGGTAAATTTAGAATGGTAAACATAAAAGAAGGAAGACATCAAGTTAAAAAAAAACACACACACACAAATTTATACCTGGAGGAATTTTTTGAAATGTCAAAATAGAAACTAAAACTAAAAACATAAAAATCCAACAAAATTAAGAGATGTATTCTATAATATCAACACAACTTACAATCTCTTAACTGGATATATTTTAAAGAAAAATGGTCTCTAATAATAAAATTCAAAAATGGAGGAGGAAATATTTTATCTGGCCACAGAAGAAATGAAGATCACAATTTCTATGAACCATTAATTCTGTGCCAACAAATAATATACCCTGTACAAAATAGTTCAATTCTTGGATATGTGTAGTCTTCCAAGACTAAATCATGAAACCAAACCAAACCAAACAAATTATTATCAGCAAAGACCTATGGTTATAGATCTATAAAAGTACAATGAAATATATATAAATAATGTACAAATGTGTGGAATAATATATTATATATGTACATTTATTCATGTGTATATATGTATATACACACTATATGTATACAATGCACATATAAAATATATTACATAAAATATGAAACTAGTAAGAAGATTTAATTAGAAATGATAATTTTAAAATATTATCAGCTGTGAAATCTCAAGGTCAGATGGCTGCACTGGAGAATTCTTGGAAAATTAAAAAAAAAAAAGCCAACTCCAATCCTTATACTCGTCCATAAAACTGAAGTAGACTGAAAGAGCAGTTCCTCAGTTTTTCAAGATAGAAAACCTAGAGCCCTGCTATACCACAGATGGACATAGTTAGCTACAGTGTCAGACATTTATGATGGAAATTTTCATGTTATGGTTCTTTTTACCACAAAATTTAATGTAGTGTAATAGAAAAACAGGTGAAGGGAACAGCAAAATAGATGACACAGGCAAAGTATAGCACAAGATGATGTGAAAAAAATACATTAGCTGTTTATTGACAATTATCAAAATTCCTAGTCATTGTTAATTTTTACACTTATTATTCATGTCCGTTTAAAATGAAGACTTTTATAATGACTTTAAATAAGGCCCCCAATTTGGACAAACCAAAACACAATAGAAAACTTGGCATACTGGTTTTCATACAGGACTTCATCAGGATAAGATAAATATATTTGCTTTTAAAATTACAATCATGGAAGCCAGGCAGTGGTGGTGCACGCCTTTAATCCCAGCAATGGGGAGGCAGGGGTAGGCAGATCTCTGTGAGTTTGAGGCCAGCCTGGTCTACAAGAGCTAGTTCTAGGACAGTTAGGGCTGTTGCACACATGCACACAGGAACCCTGTCTTGAAAAACCAAAAAAACCAAACCAAACCAAACCAAACAAACAAACAAAAACAATCAGGGGCTGGAGAGACGGATTAGCAGTTAGGATCACTGGACACTCTCCCAGAAGGTTCAATTCAAGCCCCCCCCCCCCCAGGTGGTGGCTCACAACCATTTGTAACTCCAGTTCCAGTGTATTAAAAGTACCCTTCTAACCTCTGCAAGCAACATGCATGCACATAGTACACAGCCATGCATGCATGCCAAACACCCATGCACATACAATATGACAAAATAAGTGACTCTACAAATATAAATTAAGTTAAAACCAAATGATGGGTGGCTTGCTGAGAAGTTACAAATCAGAAATTCAGTTGTGGAAGTTCCAGTCTTGGTGGAGTGGGTGAGGTGATAGACTTCATTTCAAGTTTGGTTTTCTAACAGATATAGAATTTAGATCCCCCAAAATGCTAATGATCCGGGGTCTAAGTTCTGTTTTAAAAGGCATGGCTAAATGAAGCCGAGACTTTTATGCATAGTGCAGGACTACATTATTTTACACAACTGGTCGTGTCCATTTGGTACCAAGGAGAAATTTAAGATCACAATGTCTCTATGACGGAACAAAGAAAGATTCAAAATCTCATAAAATGGAAACGTTTCTTTACACACTGAGAATAAAGTACGATTTAGGACTGAAAACTGGAGTTTTCATTCCTGAGGAAGCTGACAATTCAAGCTCTTTTCTGAATGCTTGGGAATAAAAGTGATCATCTTTGTTTCTATTATTTCTTGTAATATTGTGATAACTTTCTCTTCCCGTTTGTTTCTTAAGCATACAATGTGCTGCTAGCATGTATGCCCACATGCCAGAAGAGGGCACCAGATCTCATCACAGATGATTGTGAGCCACCATGGGGTTGCTGGTAACTGAACTCAGGTCCTCTGTAAGAGCAATCAGTGCTCTTAACCTCTGAGCCATCTATGCTCAGCTTATCAGCTCCCTCAATGGACCCTGTGGTATAGTTTGACAGATTTAACCTTCCAGCCTCTCAGAAAGGGGGCAAGAAATGGAAAATCTAGGCCTTGGTCATGCCAACCCAGACTGTTACCAGCAGGGCAACCCAAGATCGCCTACCTGTAGTCCTCTCCTGGGACACACAGAGGCAAGAGACATGCGTGTTTTGTGACTCAAAGTTGTTCCATGTGGCCCAGAGTGTCTTCAAACTCTCAACACTCCTGCCCTTGTCTTTGCTAAGATAGAATTATAGTACTGAACCACTACACCTAGATGGGTTGCCTAACAACTTTTAACTATAAAAAATTGTCTTCAAAAAGGATAAAAGAAGGGTGCAAAAAACCAGCACTTATATAATATAGACTCAATTGGAGCTTACTTCCTTTACTTGAGGAACCATTCAAACTGTTTCAATTTTAAATTTAGTTTTGAAAAAAAGGTTTTATTCATTGTGTGTATGTGTTTGGGTACTTGTGTGTGTGTGTGTGTGTGTGTGTGTGTGTGTGAGAGAGAGAGAGAGAGAGAGAGAGAGAGAGAGAGAGAGAGAGAGAGAGAGAGAGAGAGTTAACATGCCACAGCATCTATGTATAGGATTAAGGACAGCTACAGCTTTCAGGTATCACTACTCTTCTTCCCATCATAGTTCAAACTCAAGTCATTAGGACTGCTTCCAGGCTGAGCCATCTCACTAGCTGTGAAATTTCTCAATTTCCAGCAGCAAAACAAAAATCATAGATGGAAGAATAGTGGCGTACACATTAAGGCAAGACAGAAAAATATATAAATTTAAAAAGAACATGCAAATTTAATCTATGTTCTAATATGAAGGAAACATTCTTAATGATGTTTATTTGAAACATTATATCTCGCCATCTTTCATAATTCCTAGTTTTGTTAGAAAATAATTATACCAAATTACAAAATTCTGAGACCATAACAATTCGTTTTACATTCCTGAAAAAATTTTCAAACGTAGAAAAACAGCACTGTGAGTGCTTAGTGGATATATGTCAGACATTAAATAACTAAAAATGAAAACTAAACACTAGCATTTTTCCATTCAAAGAGCACTTAAGCAGATGTTTCATCCCAAGCTTTCTACGAACTTCATTTCTGGATAATGATTGACATATAAGTGTCTCCGACAGTCTCTTACTGATAACTACAAGTAATGCTTAGCATCTGAACAATTCTACTAGACATAACTGTATGGATTTGTGAGGAACAGGAGATGTTTCAATATTATTTACATGTTTAATGTTCTAACAGAATAATTGGTATATTGATCATTTAAAAACATGAATACTTTGTGAAGAGAACATCCCAAGTCCTTTCTTCCAGTCATTTTTAAATATGAAGTCTTTATTATAATCTACAGTCAATCAATTGTGCAGAAAATACATTATCTCTTTCTCTATCTGCCTGTGAATTTGTTACGCTAAGGTAACGAAGGTCTTCGGTCTACAGAAAATACAGATACCTTCTACAATAAAGAAAAATGTTTGAAGTTGAAAAGAAACTTTAAAATCAACTCCCATATTTTACATAAAAGCACAGTAACTTGCCCTAGGTCACAGCTGAATCCATTTGGATTACAAGTGGGTTAGGACAACCAGCCTTCCAGATGAATCTCTGCTCCATTCACTTAATAACTTATCATGGACTCCATTTATACATCATAAGAAACAACTGTCTTTGCCACAACTTAAAAAAAAGTTGAACCATAATTTTTTTCTTTTGCAAAAATGGCATATCCCTGGACAAATTTCCAATTTTCTCGACTATATTGATTTCTGAAACGGAGCAATGTGTCTTCCTCATTGTACGTGAGATAATATTGAATTATATTATTAAGATCAGGATTAACCATGCAACTCTGTTGGCCCTTTTAGGAAGGAAATGATCATAACAATGAAGGAATTAATCCTCTAGTCTCTTATGTTGGATATTTATTTTGTATTCCCTATAGATCTCAGCAGCAAAGAGTACAAGCATCATCCATGAAGGGTTTCTATTTAAAGTTGAGCTGAAGGCAGATGAAATAAATTACTGAGTGACTAGAGAAGCTTTGGAAGCTTTTTAAAATGCTCAAGCTTTTAAAAACAAGTCACCTGGTAGTGTCTAGATGAGAATTCTTCAGTGATAAATGTGATAAAATAAGCTCTCTTTGGAAATAAGAATCTAACTTTTTCTGGGCACTTTAAACCTTGGGAAACATCGCTTTCTTTGACTTTTACAGGCATGGATTTTTTTTTAAAACTGTAGCAAACATACAAAGCCAGTGGAAAGGCTTAGAATAAACTTACTAGTTTCAAAATATTTTTCTAACAGAGCACAACCCAACTCAAATCTACCCAGCTGAGCAAGTCCAAATTCAATCCAGAGAAGGGTCTCTGTGATCGGGAGAGACCACACATCGACCATGACCCACCACCTATTAGTAGTAATGAGAATAGAGAATGTCTGCAAAGAATAATTAGTGTCTGCTATCTTGTTAGGAGGCTATTTTCGGCTGGGTTAAACTCTAATTGTTTTTATTTATTAGACTGTTTGTTATGCTTCTTATAAAACTGTACACATTATTCATATGTTATCCTCCCAAAAAACATAAGGCTTTATTTACGAGGGCATGCAGGGAGAGCTCAAAGTAAATATGGCTGGGTTAACCAAAATAAAACTTGGTCTCCATCCTTGAGCATGAGGTGCTGTCTGGAAGTAAGTCACCCTGAGTAATAAGATCACTATGCAAATAGATGCAAATGATATTCTCTGTGCAATTTAATAAAGTGGGTAAGACACTAGAACACAGGGATGAATGTTGGTGGAATTATTAATTGAACTTTTTTTTAATATCTGAGAGAAAAAATAGATGGATTTCTTCCAAAAATAGTCTCTGATCTAGAAGCATTTTTTCTTAATGTAGCTGTAATTGAAATTTTATTTTGAAGCAAACTGAGATCTTGTGCAAATGAAGAACAAGACCATGTTTCCCCACGACCATGATTCTCTAATTTCCTATAATGCAAAGAAAAGCATCATTAAGTACAAGAAAAAGGAGAAGATAGATGAATTTTACAATCACCCATTCTATTAGAGGGTGTTGATGGTCTTTTTTTTTATGTCTTTACTTTCTAATTTTCAGGTAAGTCATGATTAGTTAGAAAAGAGTAGTGAAGCTTTAATCAGATACCAAAATTGTCTTGGTAGTTGTTTTGAAATACATAATATGCTAATAACCCATTCATTAAATTGCTCTTTTCTATTTCCTTTGAGAAGCCCTTTGTATTAGTAAAGCTATCTTGACTATTTCAGAGAATGAACTATAATCACATTTAAAACAAATTACAGAGATTACAATAGCTCATTCCTTTGTAGCTTACCTCAAAGTGGGTAAAATGAGGTCTAAGTTTTTATATAGGACTGCTCCAAGAACAAATACAGATGACTCATCCAATTCTAGAAAGAATAAAGTGAAAAACTATTAGTAAAACCACAGAAAAACACAACCATAAAAACTTTGATCCATTAATCACTAGGTAATTTCAATACTTGTTCAAGGGCAAAGATAAAGACAGGTAGCAGAAATTCATTCAGTCTTAGTCTTGCCTATGGTAAGTTAGCCCCCATCACCTTGCCCATGTAGTTGTAGACAATAGTGTTTGTGATGGTTTTGAATCAGTATCCATCTTTTTTTCTGACAAAGCCAAGATTAGAACCTTCTTCCAGTCCATGAAAAGGTTTTCAATTCCCAATGATATTAGGGGAAATAGTCATACATGATTAAGATTACGTTCAAGATCACCAAAGTGAGACTTAAGACCACAGTGCCTCTTTTGAAGCTAATATTAGAAGGCACTTTTGAGACATTAATAGAAGTTAGTCTTTCCTTACACGTGTTACTTTCACCAAAACAGTAACTGCAAATAAAAGTGCATTTGAAGTTGAGACATAAACAAACAACAAAAAGTGACTTTGAATAGAAAATGCAATCACAATCCCCCATCTAAAGTTAAAGTGCTTTATTTTGGCTGAAAATGTTGGTAGAGAAATACGAGCACACCAAGCTTAGGTCAACAGTTTGTGTTTCTATTTTCCCCACTTTAATAAATCCTTTATGTAAGTAAATCTGTAGATTTAAAGGCCAAGGACAAGTGCTTACATCTACAAAAATAGTTTACAAACTTGTTTGTAAAGGATTTCAATATTATGTGATATATGAAGATATACATATGATTTACTTAGTGACCTGGTCAGAAATGTTTGGTTCAAAGCTTATATTATCCCTCACAATTACCTTTTGAAGACACAGGAGTAAAAATGCTTTTGGGGATAACAACTCGATCTTCTGAATTTCTTGCCCAGTCCACCATTCCTTTCCGACCCTTCATTGGGAAGTTGATGTCTGTTAGAACAGAGGCTGCAGGAAGCTTCTGAATACTAGCCACTATTTGGAAAGGAAAGAATACTGTCAACAAATCTTACTCTTAACATCACTGAAATCAAATTCATCAAATAAATTCTGAGTAAACTCATAATTGAGTTTTGAGGTAAATTTGCAGGTAGCAGAGCATGAAAACACACATATTTATTAGAGAGCATCGTTCTTTCAGGGTGGGAATTCTTTCATTTACCACTAGGTTTCTTTGGTTTTAATTTGGAGTCATACAATGATGGTCTATGGTGCTGTGAGTATCCTGAGGTGACAAAAGCCATAGCCACACCGCTTGTTCACACTGGTCCCCTATGGCAACTCTTTGAAGCCCGCACTGCACTTTCCATTACAAAGTTCAGCATACCTATCTGGTAGGCTGAAGTATATAAATTAGCTTGGCTTCAGAGCATGTGCTCTTTACGTGATTGTCAAAATAAGTTGGTTAGGATTTAGGTGGATCCCGTGAAGACGTGGACAATAAAACACGCATATTACTGAAACAAAGAATTGCCACAATCCAGTGATACACAATGGTACCAATAATGATATCATAACTACAAAGGCAACTTCATACACAGAAATATCAGATACATTGGTCACAATATAACCTTACGACTTTTGCCCTAAAATTGCAAGAAATATATATAAATATGTATAAATATATATCATATTGGTAATTGTGTTTTTACTACTAGAAATACAAGTTTACAAATAATTTTGATTTATTTACTTTTATTTTATGTGTGTGGGTGTTTTCCTTCATGTATATCTGGATACCATGTGGGTACAGTGCACGCAGAGGCCTGGAGAGGGTACTGGATCCCCTAGGACTGTAGTTATGGGTGGCTGTCAGTCATCGTGTGGGTGTTGACAATTGAACCCAGGTCCTGTTGAAGAGCAGTCAGTGATCTTAACTACTGAGTTATCTTCAACCCCTAGAAATACATATTTTAATACATGTTGATAGAAATATAAGTGATAGGGTTTTGGAAATCTAC
Organism: Ondatra zibethicus; assembly: GCA_004026605.1. Lineage (NCBI taxonomy): Eukaryota > Metazoa > Chordata > Mammalia > Rodentia > Cricetidae > Ondatra > Ondatra zibethicus. The sequence goes on along the minus strand of PVIU01007188.1, from coordinate 64,967 downwards.
ATGTATTTATTTTATGTTATAGTAGCATTTAAATTTACAGTACATGGACCTATATTTACAATAATGTATATAATAAGGTTTAAGCACTTATATACTATGTACATTTTACAATTAAATATAATTTGCAAATTTTACATAGGTCATGCGTGTTCTACATTAACGCTTCAAGTGTCCATGGAAAATGTAAGTGGAAAGATGATGGGAAAATTATAAAAGCTAGCACAACTGGACAGCTAAAGTAAAAACCATTAGGCACTTCCTAAGTGGATTTTATTCTAGAGGAACTTGTAATTTAAAACAAGAGAGGATGAAATTAAGATTTTAACAATATTAGTTGCATAAATATATTACTGCACCCCTGGCTTGGTTTCAAATTAAATTGGTTATGTATTATGGCAGTGCACAGTGAAATTATTCTTTATGAAAGCTCTTTGTGGCTATTATACACATCCATTATCAGCACAGGATGGAATTTCATTTGGCCTGCAATTTGACATATTAAGCTTAAAAAGGATTTGCTAACTAAATGTTGAAGGAAAAAAAGGTACTGGATAAGACATAAATTAGTTATGGATGTTAAATGCCATTTTTTGAATGAGTGTAATTATTTTAGTTTCTTTTTTAATTTTTAAAACCAAGATGCTTTTCCTTTCCACAAATAACCCCATTCAAATGTGTTCAAGGACACAAAACTTCAGCTGTGTATAGAAAAACAGTCAACACGTTGGAAAATATTCGTCCTTGGCTCTTGAATTATAATGTTCAAAATTACATTAAAAGTCTTTGACTCTAACTTCAGTTGCCTTGAAGTTGAGAGACTATGTATTTCTCTAGCATGATACAAAAGCTTATGAGAAGACATGAAAGCTGTCTTTCCCATATTTTCTATTATTAAGGAAACCAAACATGAAGTAAATTTCTGGGTCCTGAAATCTAATCATTTCTTTATTTCTATAAACATTGGCAGAAAACTAAAAATAAACCCAAAGTAATGTTTAATGGAGGCCTTTTGTTTGTACTAGAGATAATGTTACCCTGAGTAAATGTTGGATTAATACCATGTTGTGAGCAGGTAAGTTAATTTAGTGATACAAGCATGCATTTTGCCCCACACAACACAGTCTTTCATATGAGGTATTCTAGTGGCTAAATTATGACGATATAGAATAGATTGTACTTCCTAATACAGTATAGAACAAAGAAATATAAAAAGAGGTCAAAGTCACTAATTTGTGCCCAAGTCCAAATTTCTTCTGCATGAAGAGTACAGAAACAAAAATCGAATGATTCATTACACTTAGGCATGCAGTTTACAAATACGTGTATATATTTGTATAATATAAAGTTAAGCTATTTCATCTAAACAGTAAATCATGTTTTAATATATGTATACAGTAAAACTGAACTAATTATCATGAGCAATACTTCATCACACTTAACTTTTTCTTAAAATATGATGAAAAGGTTAATAAAACCATTGTACAAGATGATATTTAAATAGGTTATGGGGTTACATTTTTAGTTTCTGAATTATCAACGTTTAAAATTAACATGTTTTAAAAATCAATAAAGTATTTTAATTTATACATATTTACCCCAAACCCACCACATTGGGTGTTTAATGCTGACGTTCTGGTTCTTCCTGAGCCCTGAATGGTTAGTAAGAAAACACCCTTCTACACAGCAAAAATAACTCAAAGGTGTCTTTTTTTTCACTTTTTAAGTTCTTGTGTAGGACATTTGGATCAATCTAATCTCCAAACCCTTCCCTTTTCTGCTCAAACTCCTTACATACATTTGGAACCAGTTAGTCTCTGAGCAAATGTGAAAAGCATGTTGGATGACTACAAAGCAGGTAAGATCCAAAAAGTAATTCCTTAAACTACCAATTGGTAAATATATGGGTTTTGCTGATAAGACAGAAACAGAGTACACATGCATACTAGATGCTGTGTTTCTATAGTAATTGGTTGATAAATTCAGTCATCATAAGCACCTAGAAGTTAGAAAGACTTTCCTCAATAATAGCTTTTAAAGCTATGGAGCTTAGATGGAATGTGAAAGGATATGGTATCTCTGGATAAATAGAGATCTTCCATGCTCTAGGAATTTCCCTGAATTCAGAGAACTGTGCTGTCATTATAAAACTAGATTTGATTTCTTATGAAGTAAAATAGGTGACTCGTTATGGCAAACTATGGAGTAATGCCACCAGACTGAGTTTAATATCGTGCCTTTGTTGGCCAAACTCTAAAAGGATCCAGGTTCAGTGTAAATGTTTTTCCCCATTCCTAACTTTTAAAAACATTATTAAATTTATTCTTTGTAGATTTAATATATGTTTACAATATCTTGATAATCTCCACCTCCATTTGCTCCCTCCAAGGCTCCCCAGTACCCCTGCCTCAACATATCTCCCTTTGAGTCTCAGTTTTCATTATCTTTCTTTTAAGAGTTTTGCTCATCAGAAGCACAGAGAGGTTTTATAGATGATTCTAAAAGTGTACGAGATCTCTTTCTTCGTAATCCTTTTGCTTCCTCAAAGCAAGACTTACTCATCTGGGAGATTACAAAGTTTTACCCTTCACTCTTGTAGAAGTGAAAGAGAATGTTGTTCACCATTGTCGTGATTGTGTTCCACATACAAACTGAAGTTAGTAAATTTGATGTATAGCCCAAATATTAGACAAAAAGGGAAGGCATGAGGAAAGAAAACAGTTGAGAGCTAGAGAGAAAAGTATATGGATAAAGGTTACAGAGGTGAGCAAAAGAGACAAACTAATGCCAGTAAGCAACACAGCCACCTGCCAGCCTGTTTTACCCTTGGAACCCATTTTTGCCCTTGACTCAGGTTCTGATTGTTTCTTAGTTTCATAGACCTATTTACAGTTTGGGGTAAGTATTAATAGAAGCCACTATCTATCTCAAAAATTCCAGTTTGGAAGATAATTTTCAGTGTCTGCAGTTGTTTGCATAGCATATGCAAAATGCTTGGAATAATCCCCCACAACGCAAGAACTGGGAGTAGAGGCACTTCCTTCTCATTCCAGCATAAGGTAGGTGGAAACAGTAGGATCAGAATTCAAGGTATTCCTGGACTACATAGCAAGTTAGAGACTAACCCGAGAAACATGATACAATATCTCAACTAAAAAAACAAAACAAAACAAAAAAAACGAAAGCAATAACAAGTATCAATAAAGACAAATTCCACATTTATTTTACAAACTCTGTTCCTTAATAGCATCTCCTGTAGCATAGGTCTAGCACTAACTACCTTGCTGGGCTAAGAGATGACTGCATGGGTACTACACCAGATCACAGGAGCTTCTATGGACATGTTGAATATTACTATGGGAGCCAATTTTCATGTAATTAAGTTTAAGAAAGCTACTAATTTCTTACATGGTTGGTTATGTATCGTAATAAAGTATTTAACTTTGGCTACAACATTATTGTTGTGTTTTTTTAAGTGACCTCAGGCAAGGGATTTCTTCTTGAGTGTTGTATGTTAAGTGCAGCATCCAGGGACGTGAGCAAGAGTCTATCTTGTTTATTTTGCCCATAACATCTCTTTTCTTTGATTTCATTTTCTTACATTCTTTCTTTCTGTCCTCCTTTCTGATTGACTTTGCCAGGAGGAATGAACTTTGACTCTTTGCTTTTTGGAAATTTAGGAAATCATCCAGGTTAAAAACATACTGCTTCAATAAAGAGACTAAATATCATGAATGAGAAGTTTAGGGTTTCCAAGGCAGCCAAGACCCTGGCCAGCAAAGAGCCCATCAAAAGCTCTACTTCAAACATGATCCTAAGTGTTCAATGTAGTGAGTGTCATTCTCGAGCACTCAGTGCAATGAACAGAGGAAGCATTCAGGCAAGAGAGCCTTGTAACTATGACCAAATGTATAAGGAAGAACAGATGTTGTTTAAAGGCTATCTTTTTTTCCCCCCGAGACAGGGTTTTGCTGTAGTTTTAGAGCTTGTCCTGGAACTAGCTTTTGTAGACCAGGCTGGCCTCAAACTCATAGAGATCTGCCTGCCTCTGCCTGGGATTAAAGGCATGCACCACCACCGCCCTGTTTAAAGGCTATTTTTTAAAACTGTCTTCTCCATTGTGACTTTGTGTTGTGTCTCAGAAACATTTGAAGTTTGCCTCATTTTTTTCACGATCCTTCAAGCTGTGTTTTCGTGCATCAATATTAGAAAACCATCCAGTTATCAAAGTGGAATTGCCCGTGGAAACAATGCTCAGGATTGTGAGGGACTCATCGGCGGAGTTTCTCTAAGGAGAGTACGCAGGCAGGGGAAAACGGGGCTTTGTCTGGACATGCTATGATCTACCTTTGGTGTTTGTGATAGTATTCATGGAGAGCAGACCCATGGAGATGGATTTCTGGGCAAGGCTTGAGGACTTAGCAGTTGAAAACCTTGTGGTTTGTACTTTTATAGCAACGCTGAATCCTTAGTAAAACGGTGAGACTCTAAGAAGGGAAGGACAGCTCTTTTCCTGACACTTAATGGACAATTGTTAGGAGAGTGGCACCTTCCATTCATTCCTTAATTCATTCATTGAGTATTTGTCAAAGTTCTCTTCTGTACAAGACACTGTTTTTTAACACACCACTTATCCAGAAACCTTAGATGTGATATCTCATTTAACATTCAAATAGTCTCAGGAGGCATTATCATTGTCAGTATCTTCACTGTGATTATCAGGGCCTTCCTTTGTGCAAAGGAGGAAATCAGACTCTGTTTAAGCTCCTATGCCAAGGTTATAAGTGGTATCATGGGGATTCAAACCCCAGTTTGTCTACTCAGACTTGTGTTGCCTGGTGCAATGTGATTCCGTCTAGCATATTAACAACAAATGTACTCTGCTCCTTTGTTCAGCTTTTCACTAAGAACAAAGGACAGATTCAGTAATTCAGCCCGAGGCAACACTGGCATGTCCATCAAATGAAAATTAGATGCATTGAAAAATAATGGATCAAAAAGTAGCATATGTACTTTCCTTTCCCTGAGCAGTCTTTATGTTCTAACATCTCCATGAAAAATCCTATCTTAAGATTCTGCCACAGTGATCTGTAGGAAACATTTAGATATTTCCATGGAGAGAACTTTAATTGTCCACTCCACTTTGGTTCCCCACCAGCATAGTCTTCTTTCCTAAAAGGTGGGGATTAGAATGTTGAAGGCCACAGAGAAAGAAACAGATGGTTGGGGTGTGATGCTCAGCTGCCACTTCAATGAAAACAGCAGGAGAGGGCAGAACATCCTTTGGACCAGTGAACTCCATCACTTCCTTTGCCACCTTCACTAGTACAAAGTGTAATATGCCCAAGCCCTATGGTCACTGTAAAAAATTTAGATGAGAAATCTTGTGGTTACAAGTTCTCAATTAAAGGATCCTCTGTGATGTGGGATGTCCTTCTGTATATGAGTTGCTTTTATTTGTTGATGAATAAAGCTATTTTGGCCAATGGCTTAGCAGAACAAAGTAAGGCAGGTAATCCAAACAGAGAGAGAGAGAGAGAGAGAGAGAGAGAGAGAGAGAGAGAGAGAATAGGCAAGGTCAAAGAGACGCCATATAGCTGCCGAAGGAGTAACATGCTGTGCTGGTAAACCACAGCCTTGTGGCAATACACAGATTAATAGAAATGGATTAATTTATAGTCAGAGCTAGACAGTAAGAATCCTAAGACATTGACCAAACAATTGCAACTAATAATATAAGCCTCAGAGTGGTTATTTCCCAAGCATCTTAGGGAACAGGCAGGCAGAGAAAAACCAGTCCAGGTGGACCAGTGGGATGGAGAATACTAGCTACACCTCTCCAAGCCAAATGTAGACAAACTAGATGGGACATTAAAAATAAGTACCAATGTAGGACTTTTATTAGTTCCTTCCTCAGCTTATATACTTATAGTATTTATAATCTTAAATACTATATATTGTATTCAAACTAATTAATTAGCTGTTTTTCATATTTATTTCCTATATCAAAATAGAAACTCTTCTAAATTATTTCTGTTATTAACTTTACATTCTGGTTTTCATTTTTCAAGGCTAGGAATCTGGACAGTAGAATGCATCTTTGTTTTTTGCTTTGACTTTTGTTTTATCTAGGTATAAGTTCACTTGGGGGAACTCCTTCAACTCCTTAGTATGTCACTTTTCAGTTGTTCAGCATTGAGAATACTGATGCATAAGGATTGATCCAAGGTCATACACTTGAGTCTTGTTCGAGTAGAAGTATCTTGACCAGAAATAGATAAATCATAGCCTGCAACAAATGTGTCCCCTTGACTGTATTTACATCATTAACAAGCTAAAAATATTTTTCACATTTTTTAAAACAATGTAAAACATGAAGAAAAATTCTTCTTGGAATGTAAAAAATATATGAAGTTAAATTTTCAACGGTTGCAAATAAAGTTTTATTGGAACTCAGCAACACCTATGATTTCCTTAAGGCCACTCATTACTTTCAGGGCACAATGGTAGAGTTTTGTAGCTGCAACAGAGATGGTATGGGTCACAAATCCTAAAATATTTACTACCCAGGAATTTACAATAAATGGCTTACCCATACCATGCCAGTCATCGTTTGGAGAGTATGTGTTGTAAAATGACTGTTTTCTCTAACAAGTTAGAACAAAAAAATCGTCTTAGTGTTGTCACTTACTGCATGCTGACTGCAAACCCTTTCTGACCACTGTGCTCTTCCCGTGTTACAGACAATACAGTGTCGAGAAGATGACCACTGATTACACCCATTTCTTTTCAGTTTCAAGAAGGGCATGTCCATGCTCTTTCAGAAAATACACTTACAAATTTCTATTTTTCTCTACACAGATAGTTCAGAATTCTAGTCCTATCAGGAATACAAGATAAGATAAGAGATGGGAAGTTTTTGCCTGTATACCTAAGTAGTAAAGACGAATTTAGGACACACTTAAGGTTAAAGTCCTACTCCTTGTCCAATTCATGAAATTCTGAACATAATTTCTACAGAAAAAGGGGCATTCAATTATAATTAACCAAGTTTAAAATAATAGGAGGCTTGAAAAATGAAGCATTAATATTTTCCCACACTCTCTCTTATTACTTTGAAATAAAAGATTGATTAAACCTTATCAGAAAATGATCCCAGACCTTTGAGAAGCTATGGCTCAGCAATCCTCATCTTCCCCATAGTCACACATTCCCTGAGGAACTGTAACCACGGGGAGTACTCTATCTTAATAGGAGTAAAGACATCATTGTTAGAGTGTTAAACGTTCATTTGTGAATACATTCATTCCCTCCAAAACCTCCACTAAACTCCAAGAACTGCTCTCCCACTGAAATTTAGTGACTGAGCAGGAAACATGAAGTCTTTCTCTTTAAAGGACTGAAGTCTAGTTTAAGGAATAAATCCAACCTTTGGGGGAAAAATACCATTCATAGTATTTCAGGTTGTAATAACTGCAACCACAAGGAAGTGACTGATGAGGTGGACAACAGATAGCAGATCACGAAAAGCCACTCTGAACAGGACCGTATAAGATGGGTTTAGAAGATGGGTTTAAAGTAAGGAGGAAGGAACTGCCCATGTGGGCCCAGGGCCTACCAAAGGCCAGTAATGTTCCAGAGGCATTGGAATAATACAGAGAAAAGAAGAAAAGAAAAAGACCTCCTGAGAAAGGTGAGAGATAAGAACTCTTCAGACATCCCAGGCTAACAATGATAATAGTAATAATAGTAATAATTGCTATTATGTTAATACTAATAGTAATAACATATTAAGAGTATAGAGGATTTAGGTAGGGTACAAGGCTCAACATAGTCTTGGAAGTTACAAGACAAGGTCTGGAGACATAATATTTAGAACATAGAAATTTATATTTATTTATTACTATTAATTAAGTTATTAACTAATAAAGTAATTGTTCTATATTATATGAAAATATAAATTGGATATCTTCATGTTATAACTAACAATTGGCATATAGGTAGGAATATGTTTCCACCATGGAGAATGAGATATAACAATATTCAGCAAGGACTAACTGAGCACAGATTCTGTACAAAGCACAGTTATGGGTTCTGGGAATGTATCTGTGAAGACCAACAGTAAAGTCCCTGCCCTTGTTATATTGGCATAGGATTTACAGAGTAACATTATGAGAAATGATTTACAATCTAAAGTTAAAACTCTCCATACAGAAAATCTTAGCTGCTGTCCCCACCTGGAGCCCCTGAATTCATTCTGTCTCTGTGGCCAGTCAGAGCTGGGAGAAAATTTCTGTCCACTACGAAAGCTCACCACCTTTTTAACCACACAAGAGACCTTAAGAACCAGGGACACTAAAATGTTTATAAATCCCACAGACTCTAGGGCCATTTGATAAAAATAAAATTTGGCAAATGAATGTTTAGATATCATAAAGTTAAATCAGGAAAAAAAAAACTATCTTCTAAAAATCAGTGGAGCTGCAATTTGGCTTGTGACCAATAAATACATGGAGAAGAAAAATCCCTCCGTGAGACACCAATTTCCACTGAAGGCCTTATGCGAGCTTATTATTGTCACACTCCAGAAGGCAACTGTGGTATATGCTCCAAAATTACACAAAACCTTGTTTTGTTTAGTTATAATATTGGCCTAGAAGTATAACATCTTTTTCTTCATTGTAAAGTGTGCACCAAGCATAATGCTTAGATTTTCTTTCAATACAAAGGGTAGCAAATTTTAGTAGTAATTTTAAAGTTTTCTAGGGGAATGGACTAAGGTCAGAGGAAATGGACTATTGTCATCATAGTTACATCCAGTCAGTATTAGAACCCATCACTGCCCCTGTTTGTATATTACAAAATAAAGACACCATTACTTGACAGATACCAAATATATATAGCATAGAATCATAGTGGTAATTTAGGAAAGTTATTTTATTTGATTTTATTTTGAGAGGATAATCAGGGAACTTTAGTGATGAACTGACTTGCAGAAGGTCTGATTGTCATGTAATTTTGTAATCCACGTGTCAAGCTATAGTGTCAGCACATTCTATTTTATTGATTTACTTTATTATTATTTTTTTGTCAATTAGTCATGGTCTTACTATGGTATATAAGGCTGGCGTTGAGTTCCCAATCACCTTGCCTTAAAGCTTGAGGTTCTGAGATTACAGGAGTGTGCCCTCATTCCTGATCAACATCTGTGAAAAGATACAGAAGGGCATCCCCCACCTTCATGGACAGAGTGTTCATTTCTATTCCAAGACTGTTTTTCAGTTTGCAAATTCTAGTCAAATCTGACTGAGTAAAGGGGATTTTGGTGACAGAGAAGAGGATGAAGTCAGCACAGATTTCTTGGAATAGCCAAATAAACTCAAGTTTTTGAAGGCGGGGAAGACCATGACAACAGGGAAAAAAATGAAAATCAATTGTTAAGACGGACTTGTTGCCTCTGTTTTTACATGGCTATCATTACAGAGACAGACCACTATTGTCATAGAGATAAGCAATTATTGCCATAGAAACAGCTGAAACAGAATTAGTTTAATAGTGGCACGGACAGTTGCACCATTTTAGTTGAAGAGCAAAATTGCAAAGAAGGATACAATATGGCACTTTTACTAACCCTAAATCCTTACAACATTGCACAAATCAGAAGAGACCAGAACATTTTAAAAACTCAAGTCTTTCTTTCAGGAAGCTTTAGAGTTTAATCTTTCCATTTATACTCCCAAGTGTGAATCTAGCAGATTTTACAAGAATTTATCTTAAACAAAAAGAAAGAACCCACCATGGGAAAAGCTAGAATTTCACCAAGGAAACAACAAGCCATTCCATGTCCCAGATGGCCCTGCTCTTCACTCCCATCTCAGAAAGCTTGTCCCTGACAGAAGGCTCTAACAGATCTCCCGAATGAGGATTAAAGCAGCTACTCAGTCCTGTAACGTCCTTCTTCATAGATCCCTAGATGATTAAAACTCATCAAAACTTCACTGCAGGTACTAAAAAAACTGAATTGAACACATTTGTCACTAGGTATATGTGTCAATGCCTGAGAAATTCAAGAATTCTCCTATATTTTACAAGAAAATTTAATTTTGAGTTTCTGGTTCTCAAGTAAAAGATAACGTCCCTGAACACTCAAATATAAACTCCGCCTTCACCATCTCTGTTACATGCAATGCTTCCTATAGACTGCACATTCTTTCTTCATAGGCATGCATGTCTTTGGTGGGAAATATGGAAGTTTTCATTTTCTTTCCCTATATGTTTCTCAAAGAGCTTGCAAATTATTAGGTATTTTATATTGCTAATGCTGTAAACTGTGTTTTGTTATCGTTAGGTATAGAGATCAAGAGGATTAGCTCAGTGTGGATAAGTGCACAAAAATGTATTCAATAAAGTACAAAAGCCAATGTGAAGCTTCATAGCTTCAAAACAACTATTCTTAGAGTATAGAAGCTCATTGAGATGTATAGCTTTTAAATCTGGTTAATTTTAGTATATAATGATTATTTTAATTGTAAGATTAAAAATTAAAGAATAAATAAATACAAAAAATAGTAATCACTAGAGACAAAGAATTGTTCCTATAGCAACACATTCTCTGCTGGATGCTAACTCTAGGAATGAAGAATGAATAACATGTTCATAACATTTCCTTGGCTAAGATAGGTTATAAAATATTTATAACAAGGATAATACAGTTATTCTTTAATATGTATAATTAGGCAGAAATGGAATAACCATTTGGGAAGACTGTTAGTACAAAAGAGAACAAATGGTCAGGAATAATTCAACAAAAGCAGAATATTGTGTAAGTTTCCCAAGAGTCATAATACAAGTCCTCAACAAACAGAAGTGGCTTAGAGGGAGACTGGCTGTACAAAATAATGAGACAAATCTTTAACTTTCAATTACCAAGATAAAAAAGGAAAAATCATTCTTTCTGAAGGCAAATCATTGACACAGGATGAACCATGTGAGTTCCCTCCACACTCACAAGGCCATCAAGACAAATAACACCATGAATACCTGAACACCATAAATTTAGGACCCAAACTTTTGTTGGAAAAGCATAAGGAATGAGGAGGAAATAGAAACATTTTCTATCCACTATACCCAAACGAGACTTTTGAAAATAGATTTTTTTTGAACAACAGTTTCTATCTGACATTTTGTAAGCTGTCATTAAAATGTGTACTCAAAGGATGTGGAACTAAAGTACCTTTAAAAGGAAATTCCAAAACTTTCTATTATTTCTTAGTGGCAAGACAAATGAGAAAAATGGGGTAAAACTCATTAAATAGAGATTCAGAAATAATTATATACAATAGTCACAACAGAGAAGTCGTTCAGTTTAGAAGTTGGGATAATGTCAGAAATAACATAGAAAAGCTTGGGAAATTTGGGTTATTTAAAACAAAAGAGAATGCCTGTTCAGATGCTTTAAAGATCTTCAGTGACAAAAATATTATTGAATAATGATTTGATGAATAATCGTGTCCTTGAATGTAAGTAAATAAGACATTTTAGAGAAAGTTGGATGTTTATGTAACTACTTTTCACCCTAATTTACTTAGAAGAAAGTAGAAACCTACTGATATTGCAACGTGATAACAATTATCACGTTTTGTATGTTAAGGTCTAGAGTTCTAACTATGACAATACTAATGTTACAAATAATATTTTTGTGTGGTAATAATAAAATACTTTCAAAATTTTCCTTCAATTACACATGGCTTATTTCATTTAACTGGCAGCCTAATCTGAGGCACAGTTTTGTAAAATCATGTTAATGACTATTTCTATTCTGGCTCTCGCCCAAGGATTTAAATGATGTAATGGTGTGGCTTCCATGGGTAAAATTAATTAGTTACCCTGAAAACACGTAGTAAAGACAGTAAGAGTAAGGACTCATATGTAAATGAGAAAAGTCAACACACATGCACACACACACACTGGAATTTAACTTTAGAGACACTTGAATAGTCACATGATAGATATCTAACTTTAACTGTCCTAGATATGCTACAGGGAAATATCCCTGCATGTTTATTTTGTGTCTCTTGTTTTTTTTCTGAGACTATCTTGAATACCTAACCTCATAAGATCTCCCTATATTAGCATCCATAATCTCCCTGCATTAGCATACACAATAATTGCTACCTTGGACATAACACTCTGTCGAGCTAAGAACTTCCTCTTTCGTTCACAACCCATCTAAACTGTTAGTCAAATCTGCCAGACCAACTGTCATGATAACTTCTCATCATTTCCAGTATCACCTCCCCCCAAGCCCCTGCATCTTCCTACCACTCTCAGCTACATCGCTCACATCTCATATAGCTTATTGTTTTCCATTTTGTAGTCATAATAATCTAGTAAAAGACTAAGCATATCAGATTATGCCATTTTTCTGCTCAAATTCAGGTCTTCAGCCAAATGTCTTCCAAATCTCCTTTCGTGCCATATCTTTGACCGCCTTTCGTTCATGGTCACTCTTCAGTAACCTCCACTGGTTCTCCCGTTACTCCAGTGTAAAGCACTTGTGTGCACTATGGTCTTTACATACTGCTTTTGTTCTATTTGAAGTGTTTTGTCTACACATGCAATGGCAGTTAAGGTACCCAAGGTCTTTCTGCCATTTCAAATGTCACTGCTCAGAGGCCTTTCCTTGTCTTCATGAAATGGGATCCCTATATTTCTAAACCTGGTAGACTGCCTTATTTCTCTTCACAGCAATTATAACCATTGAGCATATTGGATGATACTTATTTGACATGTGTCTTATTAATATGAAACAGAAATTTTACAATTCCACAAGAGCAAGAATTTTGTCAAATTCATTCACTGACAAAGCCTTAGAAAACAGAACATGACATACACTTGGTGAGAGATGGAGACAATATCAAGAGAATTAAATGTGAATCATTACCCACCAACTGTACTGGTCCTGGGACACACTTATAATTGGGGATCTTAGCTTGGTGTACAAGAGCCCATCCATAAGGCTCTCCCTAGTTGTTTGTATTGCTTGTGCCAAGAAAAGTTGAAATGTCTTTTTGTATTAACCTAGCCATAATTTCTATCCCCAGACATTTGGAATAAGTGGATCAGTCAATATTGTGTGATTTAAAAAAAAAAAAGAACTTATCAAAGAACTCATAGTGCTGTATATCATTCTAAGTCTTTTTTTCCAAACACTGGAACTATCTTCTCAATAGAAAGTGTATGATGAAACTATATAAAGAAACCAGCACTTTAATATTTTTCTGACTTAACGAAAATTACTCATTTATTTCATGTGTCTCTCAAGACTTGTTGAGGGCTAGAAGGTGGGGGAGAACCTTACACATTTACCACCTAGTCTAGCTAACTGAACTGACGTCAGTAATACAAAATTAAAAAAAGATGCAAATTTCTCTATTTTAGGGACTTGGTGTCAACATGTGTCTTGTTTTTTAAGAAAGGAAGCTAAGCAAGTGATGGGGATGTGTGAAGCACAAAGTGAAGCAGTGAGAGGAGGGAACTAAGTTTCCAAGAAGAAGCTAGGATTTGCCCACAGCTACAGCGTTGGGTTGAAATGCTGTTGCTCCTCAACTGAAGACAAGATGTGACACCAAAGCAGTTATTAAAGTTCATAGTGAATTATAGAAGTTACATAGATTTTATGCTGATGAAAAGACATCATGGAGGAAAAAGGAGATGCTGCAAAAGAATGTCTTTATTTGTATTCAATTTCAAAGAGAATATTGAGTATGAATGTTCATTCTAAGAAGCTCAGTAGTCTATCTTTATAAATCAAGATTAAACTGTGCTGCTTAACTTCACAAAGAAAAAAATATACTCACTTTAGTGCATCTGAGACACCCGCTTTACTGGTGTGCTGGGGAAGAAAAGGAGCTATATTTTCAAGAATCTTGTATTTCAGGAATAACATTCGAAATTCTTTATAGTTGAAAATTCTAACATACGGTATTTGAAGATATTATCAGACATTCCCTGTTTGTCTGATACTGTCAACATTGAATAATTCCTGAGAACTGTTGTGAGACAGTAGTATGTTGGTAGAGCAGCACACATCTGTGCAAAGTAAATCCTTGCAGATAACTGACTCAAACTCTAAGGGATATGACCACTGAAGTGTTGTGGAATATTAGTTTAAGATGTGTGGCACTTGTTTATGCTATGGAATATTATTTTTAATGATACAAAGATGTATTGTATTCTTTTATGTTGCTTTTGTTTAACCCTGTACAGCTGTATTACTTTGCCTGCCTAAAATACGTGGGTGGTCTCGTAAAGTGCTGAAATGGCCAATAGCTAAGCAGAAGAGAGAAATAGGCAGGGTTGGAATGCAGAAAGAATAAATAGGAGGAGAAATCTTTAAGAAGAGAGAGAGGGGAAAAGGAGGATTGAGAAAATGAGGATAAGAAGAGGCCAGGGACCAACACACAGCCATATAGTAAGCTACAAAGAATGAAGAAAAGAAAGATACATAGAATAAAGAAAGGTGAAAAGCTCAGAGGCAAAACATAGCTAAAGAGAAACAAGATAATCTACATTACAAAAGCAGGTGCGGAACAAGTCAAGCTCCGCCTGGGTATTCATAAGGAAGAATAAGACACATGTATTTGTTGGGAGCTGGGTGGTGGGACCCAGAGGGGAGGGGGAAGAAAACAAGTACACTGAAGCCACCTAGGCCATGGAGACTTAAGTTCTGCTCACTGTGTCTGTACTTTTCCTTAGAATGTTCATGTTATACCATCAACAATTACATACTTTACAAAGTTCTAAACTCTAAACTTTATTAGAAGTAGATATTAATAGACTTATTATTTCAAAATATCCTTCGTCCTGTTGTTTTCTAGACAGTGACTCAACTTTTTTCTTTTTTGGGGAATTCTTATACAAACTACCTCTAAGCATTCATCCTCTTACACATGTCCTGATCATTTTCAGGGTAGGCATCACCTCACTTTCCCTTCACTTTGTATCACACTGCTGTGTTCATCAATGAAAACATGCACACAGACTCAACTGTTAAATAATAGTCAGATGTAGTTGATCACCAACTATGCTTATTGATTTGACTTCTGTACTAAAATCCAAGATCCCAGTTTTGGTTGTCACTTGGGGATTGCCCTTTCTGAACATCAATATGTGAGAGATAGTTACAAATGTTGTAAGGAGTAATATAATATTAATCCCCCCTTCTCTCCCACAGCACTATCAGTTATGGGATTCCATCAATTCTAAACTCGGGAAGAATCTGAAATTCATGCCTACATTTAGTTTTTATTCATACAATTACAAATTCAGTTCTTTACTATGTCATGCATTGATTGGAGTTAAGAGCTTTTTATCTCAATTTATACTAATTATGTCTGCAGCCTTTCCCAGTGGCTACAACTCTATTTTCTGCTATAGCATCCTTCCTACAAGAGCAGCATTCACAGCGAATGTCTGTGCACCATATGCATGAGGATGAAAAACATAGGCCAGAAGAGGGCATTAATCCTCTTAAGCTGAAGGTATAAATAAAGAACTAAAAATTTTAAAGATAGCCAGTTACCTCCTTATCATCTTTGCTAAGAAAACAATGGTGGGAAATGTAACCATTCACTTGCTAATCACTTCATCGTAAGTAGTTTAAAAAAATCGCAGACTTTTAGAATTGAGCATAAATGATCAAATGTTCATTTCCCAAGAAATAGTTCTTAGCCTTTAAATATTATATTTCCAGCATTTGGTTCATGTGGCAAGTGGAAAGCATGATAATTGTTATGTATTTATATAACTTAAAAATTTCTCATATATGGAATCTTTTTCTGCACTTACATCTCTGCACACGTGTGTGCCTGGCACCCACAGAAGAACAGACAAGGTCTGCTGAGACACAAAAATGTGAGCCTATTCTATCTTGTCTGATGGTCAGAGAGAACAACCGTGGCTGCACACCCTGACCTAGGGTGTGGTTATGTGGTGTTTTGCACATTAAGATGGCCCTTGGATATAGATCCACTCCACTCTGACCAAAGGTCAGAGAGTTCAAGCATACTTCTATTCCTTCTTTTGAATTTGGAGGTTTCACCTACAGAGTGATTGCCTTCAAGATACTTGGTCTAGGGTAGGTTTAATTCCTAAACAATAGAATTCTTTTCTCAAGGATTAATGGCTTCATGTCTTAAAGGATTGAATCAAGTAACTATTCTGATTGTCCTTTGTATCATGTTAAAACAGTTTTTTTTTTTTTGCCTTCTTCCCTCAATTTGTATTGAGGTATCAAAGTGTACGGAAAATTAAACACAGACTCAGTACGCAGAACTTGGAGGTCAGAATTCAGCATTTGGGATCTGCTGAGTTGCCCTCCCAGGACTGTCCTATGCTTCTGTTAGTTATGCTCACTCGCATCTTCATTCTCTTTACTTATTTTTCTAATCCCCATGCCCCTTCCCTGGTAAGTGTTATCCTTGTTAAAGCTGGTCTCTGACAAATATCATTAGATCCCCTAGCACTGGAGTTACAGACAGTTGTGATCCACCACGTGGGTCTTGGGAATTGAACACAGGTCCTCTAGAAAAACAGCTCATACTGCTGAGTCCTCTCCCTAGTTCCCTATGCAATTACTTTTTACTCTCCAAACATATTTGCTTGCTGGCTAAAACTCTGTTTACCTTTTAAATTGTGGGTCATTGTCTTGCTCGGAGTTAAGGCTGTACTAGAATTCACAATTCTCCTGCTTCGGATTCTGACTGTTGGGATGGCAGGTGAGCATCACAATATCTGAATCAACTCATTTGTATTAGTGACACCAACAAAAAGCTTTGCAATAATTTTGTTTTGTAGTTGAACATAATCCATTGGCTAACAACAAATAACACATCACTGACCTTTGGATTCAGTTCAATGAATGCCTGTCTAGTTCTACTGTGGGACAATGGTCTTGTATCCTGTAAAGATTTGTCACTTGTATTGGTTTAATAAAATGCTGATTGGCCAGTAGCCAGGCAGGAAGTATAGGTGGGGTGACCAGGACAGGAGAATTTTGGGAAGAGGAAAGTCTCAGTCTGTTGTTGTCACCCAGACACAGAAGAAGCAAGCTGAGAATGCCCCACTGATAAAAGGTATCAAGCCACATGGCTAACGCAGACAAGAATTATGGGTTAGTTTAAGATGTAAGAGTTAATAAGCAGCCTCAGCTAATAGGCCAACCATTTTAAAATTAATGTAGGCTTCTGTGTGTTTCTTTGTGACTGAACGACTGTAGGACTGGGTGGGACAGATCTCTGTCAACATAATTCTAAGTCTAAAACTAAAACAACTAGACTAGTCTTGTGAATCCTTCAGCAACACATACATTGAAATTGGAATGATGCAGAGATTAGCATGGCCCCCCAAGCAAGGATGAAATGGAAGTTTGTGAAGTGTTCCATAGTAAAAATAAATGAATATGTTAGACTTGATAAGGTGAGTAAATATAATATGCTACACGGAGTTACTGTGAAAAATACATCTGAAATGAGTGTTGAGTTGACACATAAGATTTTCTGGGGCGGGGGGGGGAAGTCTGAAATGTAGCTTATTCCATTTGGCTTAACTCTTTTTTGGAGAACTCTTTTTCCAAACGCAATATTAAATTTCTTGATATTATATATCTTTTGAAAAACTGACTATTCTTGGACATTCTCTTTATAATCTCTTATTCATGCAAGTTTTAGCAAAAAGTAAATCTTTTTACCAGGAAGTGATACACATGGAGATATTTTTTATTTAAAGATGTGTTGAAACTTTTTACTTAATCATTTTTGAAGAAAACTATTGGAAGATATATTGGTTTTCCTACCAAGTTAATTGTACCACAGACCTTCTTAACTTGATGAATTAAAACTATGATCTTAAGCATAACTTCTTATCCTCAATCTTAAGACTATTTAAGACTATCAGGGGATAAGGAAGAGGAATTATGGGAGCCAGAGACGTTGAGGATCCTGGGAGACCATGGCCTGCAGAATCAGGTATTTGTGTCATATTAAAACATTCCCTCATAAAGGGTGAGAAGGGAGCAAACAAAGGAGCTCATAAGATTTAAGTAGCTAATGTAACCACTATAAAACTCAGGAAGCTGAGAAAGTTACAAGACGCAAGAGCCTTGCCTTCAGGTTATGTTCATTAGTAAACAGTTCAGGAGAGAGGAGACCTTTGGGTGGAATTGTCTGCAGTTTGGGTAGGAAACTAGGCAAGTTGCTTTTGTAAGTTGTCTTCTATACAGAGGTAGGTTGTTCAGTGAGGCAGTAGCCTTTGGATTAGCCAGGCTCTTATAAGTAATCCCTTATGCAGGCTCTTAGAAGCAGATCTAGAAAACACATTCATTATCCAAATTGGATTTGGGTGAAATATTGCTTTGTTCTGCAGTTAGTGCCCTACCTTGGGTGAACAGATGTTTTCTCATCTTTCCCTAAGGAAAGTCATGTAATGGTATGTATTTAAACAGGGCTACACAATGTACATGGGACTTAGTCTACCTAAAACACAGCCATTGGATTTCCACAATGTATTTCTCCATATACACCTAAAGCCTTGAATAAAGACATTACATTTGAAAATGTGTGCTACAAACTCTGGCATTTAATTTCAGTGAAATGTCTAGTAATACTTCTATTTCTTACCTACATTTCCAGTCATTAGGTATGAGTTTTGAAAGTCCATCATCCCCAATCCAACAATGTGTATAAAATCTTCAATCACCTGCATTAACTCTATTGAACCTGGATAAATCTGGAAAAATAAGTGCAAGTTATACTTGATGAAAAGTCCACATAATGGAATATAGAATGAGAAAGCAAGGCATCCTACATAATGAAAACACCATTGAGCTCTGCTTTATTTGGAGAAATGTCTACAACTGGAATCATCTGCTAGCTTTCAAATTAATAGTTGATTCTGATACCAGATGTCACACAGCCAGAGCTTTGGAAGTGCCATGATACACTAATTAATCTATCCAGAAGCTCAAGAAAACTTAAAATGTCTAGTAGATTGTCTACACACAAATATCATCATTTTATTTTTCATAAAACCCCTGGATTAAAAATAAAACACTGAAATTGGATTTAACAGTTTTAGCTTCATATCTATATGGAGAACACGAGAAGAAAAATATAAGTATTAATGCTATCATGAAGATATTTAAAAATAGTAAATCCTTGGATAGTCAATACCTTGTGAGAAACATTCACTTCTAATAATTGTACTAGTCATTATATGAACAACATTAGCAATAATTATAGGATTATAATCATAGCTATAATATAAATAATTTACAAGTGTACATGAAGGAAACAAACCTATGAGAGAGTTTTATACTTATTGTAGGCTAAAAATAGAATCTCAAAGAGGCTAATAATGTAGCTGAAGTCATTATGTCAGTCCGCTAGTACTGGATCAGAATCTGTCTAGTCTCTCATCTGTCATCTATGTGCTTGTGGACCTGTGTTTTCCACCTATCTACCCAATTACCTATGCATCTACCAAATAGCAAGCCATCTTATGCCCACGCTTTGAGCGTGCCCACCAACAGCACCGCACACACAAAAGGGTTGGTTTTCTCAACCATACCATAACCTGGCAAAAGCTCTTAGCATATGTAACAACAAAGACATCCAAGAACATATATACATTCTATCACGTGTAAGCATTTGCATCACTGTAGCATCTAAATGGGAAAATTATGTGCTTCGAATTGCAGCAGCTACTCTATTTTATAAATTCCAGGGAGAGGAAAAGACCTGATTTGCTGGATAACATAAGGCAAGAGCTGTGAGGTGCTGTAGGAATTCCTTTAGCCAGTGGCCTTTAAGATACCAGCCCACTTGGGCGTGGCTTCTTATAATACTATAAATGCTGATGTAAAGCTTGCATTCACACACACTCTCTCTACCTGCTTCTGGATTCAGTTCCTGTGCCCCACTCCTGTAGAGGACTGTGATCTGTGAGTCTACCCCTAAATAAAGAACCCTTTATTATATGCAAGGCTGAGCTAGTGTGGGATTTATTTTGTAACTTCCATCTTCATTTGGCACCCAACGTGGATTAGGAAGAAAGGGGATTAACAGGACAGGCTGTAAATCTATATGTGTATTTTGCAGAGGGCTATGGCTGTTTCTTCTATAAATCAAACACAGCTTATATATGAAATTCATCTATCCACCTATATATACACATATCCCATAGCAAATTGCAGTATTTAACATCAGAAATATTTAGGAGGTCAGTTTTTTCTCACATATACATTTATTAATTAAATGGGAATTCTGAAGTGATCATCCCTGTTAGACAGTCATGGCTGAGGTTCCCATGTGCTTGAAAGTTTCCTGATTCTACTGTGTCCTGTTTACTTCTCTGTGTGAACTTCCTGTTTCTCATAGGGATGAAGGTAAATTAAAAATAAGAGGTTTAACTTTCACTTTTGAAAACAACACCTCCATGTTCTTTACTTCCACTTTTCTTAAAGTATTTGCTTTAGAAAACTAGTAATGGTAAGTAAGGCTCATTCAGGCTCCTTGAAACTTTGGCAAGTCTTTCTAAACTGAAAAAAAAAAAGGTTCCTGCTATCTTAAAGATCCAGTAATTTCTCACTTTGAAATGAAAACATCAAGGAAGTTGGTAGCTGGTGTTTCTGTCCCTCAGTGTCTTTTGAGAGTACAGGGCCTAAATCAATGGCCATATAAACTTGGGCTTCAAGTTTCAAAATTGCCTCCCAGTTCCAAATTGCATACCATTTGGAAGGGTAGAGAAGCTTATTTTCCTTTGGAGAAAGCCAATTAGCAAGAAGATAGATGGCACAATTACCAAGATGATGAATGTATGGCAGAAAGCCGGTGAAAGTCCCTACCGCAGGACCAGCAACTGTTTAGCCTGAAGACACAGGTGTGGTGCTGTGACGTATGCCTCTCTAAAGGATGCAGGAGCTCCAGTCTCTGTGGCTGTTTGTCATCCATGTGCCTCCTGACTTCATGCTTGTTCAGAACTACGCTCTTGTTTGCCTTCCATCATGGTTGCAGGCCTTTTCATGTTGTCAAGGGTCTCGGTTTTAATTACTGTTTCCCAAATATTATAGAGCATGGAATTGGCAAGCTTTTTTGATAAGGGCCTAATGGTGAGTATTTCACAGTTTTCTGGTTATAGGAACTTTAGTGAAACAAGCCACTTCTCTCCTCGCTGCAGAACAGCTATTGGTAGCAGGTGGTGAAGAATGTTGTTTACATAATAGACACTGGCTGAATTTAGTTAACTAGTTTGCAGCTTGCACCCTCCTGAGATAGAGATATGAGAGTGGACTTCCTAATATAAAGTTTAGAACAAAATTACATCACTTAAATCTACCGTCAATACCTTCCACAGTGTCTCTGTGTGTGTGTGTGTGTGTGTGTGTATGTATGTGTGAATGTATATGTACATGTGTGTGTGTGTGTGTATACATATATATGGGTATATGGGGGTGTGATATGTTGTTATAAAGTACATTCCTCTTTCACTTTAGGAGGCTATATTTTCAGTAAGGGTTTTTATCTAAATACCACTGAAATGTTTTTAACTGGGATTGATGGCTAGCCAGTGGGCTCTGGATGGCTGTATTTTTCAGAAGTGTATATACTGTTTGTAAGATTCTGATAACAGAGTTACTTGTTAGTTTTCTACATTCATGCAAAGATGTATTTGCAGGGCTACTTTTGTTAAGTCTACTTCTCTAAGATAAAGAGGGATCAGAAGGATTATTTTTGGTAGATTTTAACCCTGCCCTTTTTTAAAAGAAGTCACCTTTTGTGCCACACTGTCAGGTGGCTGTAACTATGATAACCACCTTTTCAGTAAAAAAGCTACAAAATAGCTTCCTTTAAAATTTCACACTGTCATTTAAAAAACATCATTAAGGATAATTTAAATTGAAAAATACTATTAAAAAAGAAAACCAATCTCACATCACAACTACACAAATTATGGATTCATGATTTTCCCATTGATAAGAATGTATGATACCATTCATTATTTGCTCAAGTTGTAACTTCCTGCTAAAGAACACCATGCGAGGAACTGCAGCCTGGTTTTAAATAGAGTATCATACATCCATTCCAAATATACCCATAATTAATAGCTTTCTAGAAAGATATGCCCCGCTACAACAGCTGTATTCTTTGTGAAGACACCACTTCCTTACAGTTAGGGAACAATGCTGCCCTCTAGGCGAAGGCCAAGGACAAGTGTATGATTCAAAGGAGGAGAAAAAGATAGACCAAGGTTTTAAAGTAAAACTTGATTTTTTCCCCCTGGCATTGGGCAGAAGCACAGAGTTGGTACCTATAACGAGGCTGACCATGCTGTGCTATTTGTGAATTTTCGATCATAGCTGGAATAAGGGTCATGTTTCACTTCTGAAGGCCTTAAATGTGGTTAGAAACGCGAAAGGATGTGGATAGGATATGAACTTCAGTAAATGCTCATTCTGTTTTTCTGGAGTTCCTTAATCTTGGGAATTTTTTTTAAACCAGAGTCAAGGAGAAACTTAAAGCGATTTCATGCTCAGTTATGGTACATTCCCATGGTAATTTAAAAACTATACTTCCCCTCCGTTCCCCTGGAAAGCACCTTTCCCGTTTTAGAAAAAACAAGTCTTACAGTTAGCATAAGATGACAGGACAGGAGTTTTTCAAAGGACCTAAGTCACTAAAGAAGCCTGACAATTGACAAAGCATGGCAGTAAGTACAGTCTGAACATGATTATGCAAGGGAATTGATGGTCACAACTCTTTTCTGAATAAGAATTCACATCTGTACACATGAGGCAGATTCTGTGAAGCATGAATTCCTTGCAATTGATTTTCTCATTAGTAAATAGTACAGCACTTCTATTGAGATATATGCTATTAGGTTGCCTTGTTTTCCCATTATCTAAAACCAGATAGAGGTCTATTGCTAAAGTACAAAGCTGTCACATATTAGTTTCTTGAAGTTGCATAAACATAGATAAACATGCTTCTTCCCTCCCCCCATTTGTTCACACAAAATTCCTCCCATGGGCTGATATTTTAAAACATGATTTGATTTCTGTAAAATTAATGTTTTGTCATTTATAATGATTTCTAAAATCCTTTTGTACTCTTGGAGAATCAAACTATTGGCTTTTCATGTATTTTATGTATCTAGCCAGCTTCATCAGAAATTCCAAGACAATCTCAACCTTACCTGCTGTGCATCTTCCCACTTCTCCTTGTTTTCTTCATCTAGAAGGTTGCTAACTATTTGAAAGAAGTTCTGAAAATTAAATTGGATAAAAAGTTTAGTATTTATATGTGAGAATGTGCTTTGCAACAACACCTGTTTGGAAAGGTTACATCGCATGAATATCTGCAGCATTTCTTTACATCCTGACACATTTTTGATCTTTAAGGAGTCTTTTTAGCAACATGATTCTAAGGTCTCTACACATTTCCCATCTGCATCCCAGAAGCAACCAGAATAGGTAAAACACTTTCTGTTCACAATGGTTTATTCCACTGTATTATATTCTGTAATGTCACCATACAATTATTCCTTGCAAATGGAATTTGCCTTCTCTAAAGAAGTCGCTTGTACTCATCAACCACAAGATATCCTGTGAACTGCAAACCAGGGCCACTATTTCATTGCTTCTAATAACAGTGTAGTAAGACTATGATGATGGGCAAGCCCCCTCAGCTGAAATTCTTGTTCTGTCCTTCCCGATTACCGTATTTTTGCTTTTCAACTATCTATTAAAAAGAGAAAAGAAACATTCAAAATGTCTAGCAAAGAGCACGTGTAACAATGTGTAATAAATCTAAATGATTCTTGAATCGCTAGCTTTTATCTCTGACTTTTTTGAATTGGTCAGCATGTAACATGCCCTTTTTGAAGTTCCAAATCCTTAACAGTACCCTCAGTGCTAATGGACAAAGACCTATTGGTTTTATCTTCATCTATAATTATGCAAATGACTGTCTGGTTTTTTCTTTCCAGGCAGACGAGCTCACTCCGAGGTTCATTTTTCATTTACCGTGAGCACACTGACTCCTGCACTCAACTCAGTTCTGCCACTGATGATTTGCTATGTGAGATGTCACCAGAAAGACTTGCCTGGGTTCTCACAGTATGCTCTCCACACAGGAGTCTGGACAAGAGATAAGGGTGCCTCTTGGTGGGCGATCTGAGACCTACACAGTGTCCAGTAGAGACATGATACCCAGACAGTGGCTGATTGGCTGTGTCCTTCGTTGTATCCTATCTAACTGGTCTGTAGGTGATTAAGCAGGCACATTGCAGCTCGCTGACTTGCTCACTAGCTTAGTGCAGGACTCCCCCGTGGGCAGAAATGATATTAATTTGCCAGTTTTGTTTGTCTTCTCTATATACAGCTTTTCAGAATAAGCATTTGCTCTCCTTCCAAATAACGTCACCTGGGTGTTTTTAGATAAAAAACAAGGCTGCTTCATTTCCTCTCCTGTGGTTTGAAGCTGTTAGTATCTATATTTAATTGCCCTATTTGTGCTATTTATTTTAATAGTTCCTGGCAATCACATGGCTGAAACATGTTTCGAGTTATAACCTCTGTAAAAGTTTTAGACTATTTTATGCAACTGCTGGGGACAGGGGGAGGTGGTAAGTCTGCTTTAAACTCATTTTCAATGCATTTAACCTCTCTGTAATACCTGCCATTTTTACCACTTAAAATGTCTTGCTTGGAGTGTTAACATTTTAAGGGCTTAGTCCACTGAGCTGTAACTCTACCTATGGGCAGAAAGAATTAACCTTCAGAGTTCTCCAATTGCCTATGGTTGGTTAACTCAGTAGGGGACAGGAAGCTAATGAGGCAAATGCTGTAGGTTTCATCCCTGTGCATGCAAGATGGCTATGTTGAGGTCCATGACCTTGGCCTGCATCTTAACCCCTCCAGCTATCATACGCAATGCATTCTGCTGCTAACAAGAGACACCAAGAGAAAGAGGGAAGCAATGTGTGCAAATGCATCTCCATTTCTGGAAAAACACTTTCCAAAGCATGTTTTCCTGACAGTGGGTCAGTGACTTCTTGCTATACATGAAGGCTGCTGCACACACACAATTCCTTGATGAAAATAATGAATTCAGTGTTCTCTTTTTTAAAACAACCAAGGGACAAACATAAAAGCATGAATTATTAATCCAAATCTTAAAACAAGCCAGCAAAGACTAGAGAAAACACTTTGTATTATTTTTCAGGAACAATAAATGGGCCTTTATTGAATCAGAGTAGGAAGGCAGCTCAGATTAAAGTTCCCCTGTGATCTCATAGCTGATCGTATTTCAGAATAATCAACAGCCATTTTCTGACTAATGCGGGCCACGTAGGACACAGTCAGAAGAGTGAAGCTTCAGTCATTGTCTGGAGTCATGTGGAAGGCATCTTTGGGCAGAGTGAATCTTTTTTTGTGCATCAGTTTATCCTTAACATTTGCCCATAGAAGATACCTAGTAAAGGTCAAAATTAAAGGAAAGTGTTACAAAGTCATAATGCCTTGGATTTGTTATAAGAATCAACACCATTCTTCTGAACTGACAGCAACTCTGTTATAAGAATCCTGCTTGTATGAAATGCACTTAAAAGCATGTATATTGAATTCGGTTATATGTTTTAATCTACTATGACAGAATGGAACATATCAAACAAGACAATGTTTGTAAGAACAGACTGGTAAAATTTCTGGACACCTGAATGACTCCTGAAGACTCTTTACCTTTACAGTATTCATTAAGTGCCCTTGCACGCTAGAGATATTCTTCTTTTGGTGATTAATGAATCAGATCATGTATGTCTGTCTCTGATATGTATCACACAGTAGCCTTTCCTTTTAGGGTATGTGTGTGCAAGCCTCTCTCTCTCTCTCTCTCTCTCTCTCTCTCTCTCTCTCTCTCTGTGTGTGTGTGTGTGTGTGTGTGTGTGTGTGTGTGTGTGTGTCTTTATTGAAACAAGGTTTGGCTATGTAGTCCTGACAAGCCTGGATCCTCCTCTAGACTGTGCTGGCATAGGGCTGATCCTGCTACTGTGGTTTCTGTGGGCTATGATAACATTCATACTTTTACACACTGATCCCATGTCTTAGACTTATTTCAAACACTTAAAGTCCTTGGCAGAGTCTCAGTGGTACAAAAACAGAAGAAGCAGATATATATTAAAATTTCCCTTTTAATTATCTCTTTTTAATTACAAGGTCCTGTCCCACTTTATTTCTCTAATATGTAAAAGCCACCTGGAAGAGTTAAATGAATTTTGGAGGTAATTTATAACACTATTTTTATTGCATAGAAAGTGTTAAATATAATTTGCCTTTTATGATAACATTTCTTCCATATTATTTTTATGATTTGCTACATAAATAGTATTTACTACTACATTATGGTGAATGCATAGCTACCATGTTGGTAAAGACTTCCAAGCCCACCTCTACCCGCTTTGAATATCTCTATCTCTTGCAGCAACAGAGAAAACAGAACCGATTAAATACTGACTTCAGTACCTACAAGTTTTCAATAGTATCTCTCTTTTCTCAGAATAAACCTGGTAAGATGGGTTTTGTACAATGTAGTGATTACCAAATGGCTGTTGGACACAAAGGTCAAACAGGTATGACTGTTTTCTTGGTACGAAGACAGAGAACTGAATGCATAATGTATAGATCTGTGGTGATCAAAGTCAAGATCCCAGAATAAAAGAAGAACAAAAAGAACATTTCATTTTGTGGGTAGTAGTCTATAACCTTGCTGTACTTCTGATTGGCTTCTGCTTAGCAGATTTCTAATGGACCATACATCAATTTGTGTAACTCATGAAAGAATCTTGAAGGTTCCAGCTGTATGAAAATTGAAATGTAGATTAGGCTAATGACTTGATGACCCCAGGGAACAGGAAATGTTCTCCTCCATCTTAACTCAGGAGCAAAATGTTTGGATTTCAAAGGGCAAAGATAACCCCAAAAGGAGATGATCCTGTAATGTAGAGGTAAAGATTTGAAGTGTTTTGTTGGCTTTGTTCAGGAGTGTTGGGATAACTCTAGGAAAGTTTAATGGCCAGGAAGAAGGTGCCATCATTACTACAAAGATGAATAGTGTAGGATAAGCCATTAATCGCCAACCTAGAGATTGGGTTATAGGTGCAAAGCCGGGTGTGATGTAGACTCCTGCTGGTCCCATTTTTTCCCTTTCACTGTCCTGCCCCATAGTTTGTCTATAATCTATAGTCTTACTCATTCCCCCAAACTATACAATCTTGTTTGTAGATAAATACAGATTATAAGCCCGCTTCCTGTTCTTTATGTTATAACTGGCCTAGAAGACATGGAGATAGTCTAAAGAGACACATGTGTCTCTCAATCTGATAATCAGACTATTGAAACACTGGATCCTGAAAGAAATGGGAATTTCCCCCAGGAATCTCATGCTGGAAATAAAGAAAGAGTACCGACCAGAAGGGAACTTGTTTCCCTGAAAGAAATCTCAAACAGCTGACTACCTTACTGCTGAAGGAAGTCTTACAGCCAGTGGTTACCCGCCCACTGGGGCATATATATATATAGCCTCCTATACTATATATGCCTATGTAGAGCATGCGTCTGCTCTCTCTTTTTCCAGTTGTGGTATTCGGTTTCTGGTCTCCATTCAAGCAGAAGATTCTGATTTGTGAGTTTACCCCTAAAGAAATAACCATCTATTTCTCAATTCTGAGCTAGTGTGGGATTTCTTTTAAGTGTCCTTCCACACCTTATAGGTTGAGGCTGAAACCCAGATAATGATGAGTCAATAGTGAACCCACACCTTGCCTGGGACTGCTTAGATGTGATGTCCTTAGTTCTTCATTTAAACATTGATCTCATTTCTGGGCACTGGAGATAGACTTGGGACTTAAGAAGTTTCCTGGAACTCCTTGTGCCTCTTCCTGATACAGCCACATTAAAGACATAGCATTACATGCTTTTCATGTTTTTGTTTTGTTTGTTTTTTCTATTTGATTGATCTATTGTGGACAAGTACTCAAGCTTTGCTTATTAGAGTTGCTAGGGCCCATGTTCTGTCTCTAAACATTCTGGTGACAAGGATGTCTAAATACAGTCTTTAAATTAGGAGAAGCAACAACTTCCAACACAGCAGCTATGCCAAACACAGGGAAACTTGCTGTGAATCTCTACCAATAATACTCTTTGTCTTACAGATGCATTTGGAGAATATGTTCTGTTTTCTCAGCAAAGGAATGCATATGGAGAATTATAAAAGCACAATACAGATATCACAGTGTATGGGGCCGAAGATGAAAGATAAGGATATCATTGAGTGTGCTTTGCTGCCTAACACAGTGGCTTTTGGAGGGCCAAAGGAAAGAAAGGATATAGGAACGGAAAGGTGAGAAAAGAAAGAGAAAATAATTGGAAGTATATTTACTTTTGCAAGAAGTATATAGAGAATGGTTTCATTTTTCTATATCCCGAAGTGTCCTGGGGACTGGAAAGAGTCAACAAGACATGTGGAGTCCTGAACTCATCCATCCTAAACTCCAGTGAGTGAATGGAGTTAGTAAATCAATAAATAAATGTGAAATGATTACTTTATGATTGGGGTTGCTGTGGTTTGAATGTAAAAGCCCTGCAATGGGTTAAAACGTTTGAATACTTGGTCTCCAGTTGACAGTGTTGTTTGGAAAGGTTGGGAAACCGGCACCTCACTGGAAGAAGTGGGTCATTGGGCATAGATCTTCATGCGCTGCTTCCTGAGTGGGGATGCATTATGATTAGATTCTCCTGCTCCTATGCCGTAGCTTCCTTAACTGTTCCTCTGCTTCCCCTCCCAAGAGGGGTTATAAACCTCTGGAACTATCATCCAGGATAAACCTTCTCTTGCTTTTGTTGAGTTATTTTAACCCAGCAATGAGACCATAACTAAGACAGGTGTATAAGACAGTGGGAAAGTGCTTAACTAGGCTATCCAAAGCCCTGATTTCAATCCTCAGCAGTAAAAGTAAATAAACAAAGAAAATTACTTCAGCTAGTGATTACAATGGATTAAATTACAAGATTTAAATGTTGTTGATGGAAAGGCACTTTGAGATCCTACCATTTGGTGGTGATTGAGCATGGGTCCTACTGTTTCACAGGTATTAAGAGACTTAAACAAGATGCTTTAGGCAGAACTTTGCTACCTTAGCCTGCCACCTCGGCCATGTGAAGGCACAGCATTCCTCCCTTTGGGAGGATGTCATAATAAGGTGCCATATTGGAAGATAGAGGAATCTCCACAGGACAAATGATCTTCCTGTGGCTCATCTTGGACTAAGCTTCTATGTATTAGAAGAAAAAGAAGCTCATTTTCTTTCCTATTTTGCTGAAACAGCCTAAACAAACAAAGACAGATTAAAATATAGCAGATTATAGAGAGACATGAACGGCAGGGGAAAGAGAGAAAGGGTGGGGAGGGATGGACAGGTAGGGGAGAATGAGAGTGCGAGCAGGGAAGGGAGAGAGAAAATGTAAGAAAGAGGGGATGAACAGGTAGGAGGGTATGAGAAACTTTGTGTGAAGAGATGAAGAGACAGAGAAAGACTGTGTTTGGTGGGGGATTATTAGCTTAGGAAGAAAACCTTTATCTGTATGTGATATCTAACCTGAGACCATCATGATGAGGAGACACTTTTAAAATGATAATTTGCCCCCTAAATATAAGTGGGAGGAGAAAGCGAGTACACGCATCATGAATAAAACCTATCTAAAAAATTTTTAGAAAGAGAAAGAATGACAGAATACTTCTAAACTGGTCTTGAATAGGCTGAATAGAGTAGACAATACTGTTCATAAAGATTGAAAAGGCCAAGGGTCAGGTCAGGTGAAGTTATCAACTCACAATTGTTATCTGCAGGTTAAAAATAAAAGTCTGCTTTTGGAAGCTGAAGAGCATAGCAAGTGCAGAACAGTGAAAGTAAAAACAGTGATCATAAAATAGTTTCAATTGCTGAGGGTAGAGAAGGTAGTAGCTTGGTGCACAGAAACACACGATGACAGATTGCACAGGGGAGACAGCAGAGAATCAAACATTCATCTTCAATTTTTGGCTCAAAATACCTAGAATTAGAGTGAAACTACATATGCTGCACCCGGCATGAGAAATACCTGCACTGGAAAGGAAGAAGAAAGAAAGAAAGAAAGAAAGAAAGAAAGAAAGAAAGAAAGAAAGAAAGAAAGAAAGAAAGAAAGAGAAAGAAAGAAAGAAAGTGAGCTTTCTTTTGCTCTGGTTGAGCATTAAGAATCTACAATACAGCCAAGTGAAGAGGCCCAGGAGACAGTTTGACTTAAGTCTAAATCTCAAGAGACAAAAGTAATATGAATAATTAGTCATAGTTGAAAACAGGAGCCCTTTGGGATAAAGAATATGAATATCAAAAATAGAGTTGAATAGGTAAAGTCAAGGTTAAACACTGGAGATAAGTCTACTAGGAAGAATACTAAATGAGATAGGTAAAGGAGGACGAGAGCAAGAGTGAAAGGTGACAGAATAAAACACATTTGGAAGCTGATCCATGGGTGAAATTAATTCCAAGACACACAGACTGCTCTTCAGCTAGGCAAACACCCAAAGGCATCAGAAGATACAGTACAAGAGAATTCATTCTTTCCAAACTTGGCTGCTCATGCACATGCATAACATCTATGAACACACCTACAATATGGACTAATGCATGGTCTGCTGATTTCTTGTGATGTGTGACATTACTTCTTGATCTCCTGTTTTGGAAATTATGTAGAAAATGAATAGATTTCAGGCATCATTGTGGTATGGATCAATTTGAGTGTTTTACATTATTTGTTTTTAAATGAACAACCCCTCAAGTGTGGCCTGAACTATGTATATACATTTTGTAGCAGGTAAGTAACCTAAATAATTTAGGATTGACTAGACTGAATAAATCATAATGTGAATTAGAGTTTTATGCAGAATATCTATCCAAGCAGGATATCTACTGGCTTTGGGCAATTAGAAGCTATCAAGGGCTAAGAAAGAGCAGAGACTATCATCCAAATCATCTTAAAGTAGGTGTTAGGGCTGAATACATATGGACCATATGATTCACGGAAAGAAATTAACACATGAAAATGCAAGTGAAAGGCTGAGCTAATCTGAGGGTGTGGGGTACCTAGCACCAGGGTCTATAGCTTCCAGGATGACCTGACCTGATAGTTGTGGGCATAGGTCTCCAATATCAGGCCTGGCTGTCCCTGCTGGGCCACATCAAATTCTCAGATCTGGAATAATTGGTGAGCAGACTGTTGAAATCCCTCTCCCAATATGTGCTGGTTTAGATGAAAACAACAAGCCTTCTTTTAGTTGCATCCTCAAAGAAACTCTGACTCATTTTGTAACCAGCAGAAGGGTGTTGCTCTGGGATACACTGGCTGTGATTCACTGTGGTTTTTTTCTCTGCTATGAAGCAAGACAACTTAGCCTATAGAGGTTCTTAATAGCTTCAATCAGCAGAGTTTAGATGATGCTACCATCATCTTTGGAATAAGCTTGGGACCAAAGGTTCCGGAAAGAGTTAGCGTAGTAAGTCGACCTTTGAGATGCTGCAGATGGGATGAAATGCAGTGAAAGAAGGGGATATTCAATTATTGGGGCTGTAGGGCATATGCTTGGTACTGCTTTCCCAGTCTTCATTAAAAAATGAAAAGTAAGAAAGTGAGTGACACTTACATGACTAATTAAAGTATATTGATTGTACACCTGTTGGCAGCATGGCAGAACAGTCAATATAATAAACTGTCAGTATAAACAAAATAATTACAAAATCAAGACATGGAAGGCACTGTTTCTCAAGTAAGGATATTTAGAGAATCTAAACCATCCAGGTAACCAGAATATAAGTAAAGAGAGCTGCGAGGAGGGTAAGAACGCATTTCAATCCCTGTTGCACCAGGGATTTAGGGAAGCATAACTACAGTCAAACAATGGGGGTCACACATTAAGCAAGCTCCACTCTGATGTGGGATGTCTCTATAGGCTGTGAATATACTTTATTAGCATTGGTTATCCAATAAAAAAATGGAGTACAGACTTACACAGAGAACTCTCAACAGAGGAATCCAAAATGGCTGAAAGACACTTAAGGAAATGGACCACATCCTTAGTCATCAGAAAAATGCAAATCAAAACAACTCTGAGATTCCATCTTACACTTGTAAGAATGGCCAAGATCAAAAACACTGATAACAACCTA
This sequence comes from Ondatra zibethicus, assembly GCA_004026605.1. NCBI lineage: Eukaryota > Metazoa > Chordata > Mammalia > Rodentia > Cricetidae > Ondatra > Ondatra zibethicus. The sequence continues at coordinate 32,660 of PVIU01007188.1, read as the reverse complement.
TGCTGGAGAAGTTTTGGGGAAAAGGGAACACTTCTGCATTGCTGGTGGAAATGCAAGCTGGTACAACCTCTTTGGATGTCAGTGTGGCAATTTCTCAGAAAATTAGGAAGCAACCTTCCTCAAGACCCAGTAATACCACTTTTGGGTATATATCCAAAGGATGCTCAATCGTACCACAAGGACATGTGCTCAACTATGTTCACAGCAGTTTTGTTTGTCATAGCCAGAACCTGGAAACAACCTAAATGGCCCTGGAATAAAGAATGGATAAGGAAAATGTGGTACATTTACACAATGGAGTACTACACAGCAGAAAAAAATAATGACATCTTGAATTTTGCAGGAAAATGGATGGAGCTTTGAGTGAGGCAACCCAGACAGAGAAAGACAATTATCACATGTACTCACTTATAGGTGGTTTTTAAACACAAAGCAAAGAAAACTAGCCTACAAACCACAATCCCAGAGAACTTAGACAACAGTGAGGACACTAAGAGAGACTTACATAGATCTAATCTACATGGGAAGTAGAAAAAGACAAGATCTCCTGAGTAAATTGGGAGCATGGGACCTTGGGGGAGGGTTGAAAGGGGCAGGCAAGGAGGGGAGCAGAGAAAAATGTAGAGCTCAATAAAAATCAATAAAAAATGAAAAATGGAACAGGAAACAAAAAAAGAAGGTTATTTGGCCAACAATTAGACAGAATAGAGCCAGGCAGGAAATCCAAATAGAGTTACAGAGAGAAGAAAGGCAGAGTCAGGGAGATGCCAGCAGTCACCAAAGTCATAAGATATCAGAACATTACTGGTACAATATGTAGAATATTAGAAATGGGTTAATTTAAGATGAAAAGCCTGGTTAGTAATAAGCCTAAGCCATTGACCAAACAATGTAACTAATATTAAGTCTCAGAGTGGTTATTTGGTAAGTGGCATGCAGGAGAGAAACCTCCAGTTACACCGTTGCTCTACCTAGAGAAAAAAATAATACCTGTAAACATAGCATAAGTCACATATATGACCTACCATTCTTGTGCCATCCTGTGCCAAAAGAGCCCAGCAGTAAAGAATAAGGGACTGCAGAATGCTCACCTCTAATTGTAATACAGGCACTGTTTGCTCCCAAAGCTCAGAAATCAGTGTGGGAAGGGGACAGAGAGACTGTAAGAGCCAAAGACAGTAAATGACAAACACACTGCTCTCGACATCATAGGGGAGCTGCACACACGGACTCACAGCAGTTGTAACAGCATGCACAAGAGCTGTGCATGCTCAATCCAGCCAAAAGCCTAGCATGAAGATGAGTTCATGCTATGAGTTCGCATATGAATTCCCACCTGTAACGAAGCTGTTATTAGCAACTGTTAGCTGCTGGGAGGAGGGTCAGTTTTCTCAAAGGGTGTAACCCCTGGTAAACACTCACTCCAAGAGGAAGCCACATTTAATGGGCAGCACACATTCATCTTGATGGGTTAAAAAAGAAAAAAGGATACAAAGTTGGATGGATAGGGAAGGGAGAAGGGATCTGGGAAGAGTTGGGGGACGAGGGATAAATATGATCAAAACATACTGTATGAAAATTGCCGAACAACTAATAAAAATACCTTTAAAGAATGAGTTCAGCATCTTGGCTCAGACAACATACTTCTGTGAACCACTGAAAGACCTGGAATGCCTCTTCAGATAACATGCCATGAACAGCAGAAGAGAAAACTGGTCAGAATGTTCTGAGAAGATTCTGTTCTGGCACAGGTTTTCTCTGTGCATCCTTCTTTTACTACATTTATGCATAACCGTTTGCTTATTCTTTTAGAATAGATTAATTCTCTGCTATGCCGGGGCTCATCTTACCTTTGTCTTTTGTTATCAAAAATAGTCCTCCTCAAAACATCTTTTTGACTTTTCTGCTCTTTCTCTCTTTCTCATCACAACTGTCTAAAGAGGCTACTGTTTACGAACTTAATCATTCCTAGGATCTGATATACTGGAGGCTAAGCAGGCAGGATGGCAGTCCTCATAAAAGAGAAATAAGTCACACGGCTATTAGGGAAGAAAACCCTGGATCATATCAAATCTATTCTCCATCATGACCCAGTTCTGAGCTTTCTCTTTTTACTCTGAATCTGACATAAGGTTCATATGTATCGCAAAACTAGGGTGTAACATCTTTGAAGTCTTACCACTCCTGCTGGCTTTGTGCCTTCACTCAAGGCTGTGGTTACATAGAGCTGCAAGCAGTCAGGGCGTAGACTCTTTACAGTCTTAGAGGTAAACACCCCAGATTAGGTTTTCCAGCCATCTGCCACTAGGTGTGGAGGGGTAGGAGCCACACAAAATTATAACAATAGTTAGAGTGGATCTAGTACTTAAAATTTGCTCTAGCACAAACTGGCTACAAGTTGAAATTTATTTCTCTGGATTACAATGCTGTCTACATATTTAACCGACTACCTGCTCTGTATACACAGCAAAGGTGGCATTTGTCTGCTAATCTCTGCAGATATATTTCCTTGGTGGGGAGTCTAAAGGTACCTAACTGTACAACCAAGATTAATGTTTTAAAATTGATTTTTATTGAGCTCTACATTTTCCTCTGCTCCCCTCCCCCAAGGATCCCATGCTCCCAATTTACTCAGGAGATCCTGTCTTTTTCTACTTCCCATGTAGATTAGATCTATGTATGACTCTCTTAGTGTGACAAACCTCTTTTCAATAGTCTTGAACCTATCTTATAAATAGTCTAGCTCTTTTAAACTCATTTAAACAAATCAGGAAAAGTCCAACAAATATCAAAAGTCAATACAAGCAAAACCTTGGGTCCTGTGGATACTCCTTTCTCAAGAAATGCCTTTTCTATCCTCAATTCTGCTACTTAACAATGGTCCCTTCTTGTCTATATATGTATCCTTAAATTTACATATTAGACTATGACTCAACAGCGACCTTTGACTACTCACCATGGAGTGAGGAAATATCCCAACATCACAGGGCTCCAATTTTTCAGGAAGCTACCAGAGATTTTTGATGTCTCTGACTTCTGATCTCATGTCTTTCTTTTATATAATCAATAAAGATCTAAATGTTAGAGAACTCACATTCCTGAGTTAACCAGAACCTAAACAATGAAGGTTGCAAGCAAGGAAAGAATTTTGTAGCCACTGAAGGGTCAGACACAGCCTGACTGCTGCCTAATACTGTGAGTCACCATTAAGCAAGCTCCATTTTCCGACCCATAGAAAGAATGGGCCCTGCCACATGGCATAAGTCATGTATACTGCATTCACCCACTCTAGCACACAGCTGACGTCACACATTAACGAGGCCTAATTCCTCTCGGAACAAGACTTCCCTTAAAAAAAAAAAAACTTAAAAATATGACATCTTGCTTTCTCTCACTGAGCTCAATTTTTGCTTCAGATCTATCATCCAACTCTTGCCAGCTTAACAAAGCTGAAGGGCCATTGGACACACTTTATCAAATCTCCCCACTTTCTCTTTCTAAACCCCAAGAAGAGCAAAGTGAAGAATGGTCCCTCAATTTTGGATAGACATGGTTAACCAGCATTGCAAGAAAACATACATCTGGTTTTCCACCAGAGGCCACAGGCAGCCACTGTACAACTTGTCATAGGCCAAGCTGCATGCCATAGAGTTCTCACTAAAACAGTGTTTAGAGGTTTTCATGATTTCCTGCTTTGGGGTGAATTGTACCTTTTCCTTCTGATTTATCTGTTGAACTCCTAACACTTGATGATCATATGTGAGATTATTTAGAAATATTCCTATCAATGAGGGGCTCAGGTTTAAAGAAAAATAGCATGATTACTGTGGGTCTCTAATAACCTTATAGAAAGAGTAAGAACACAGAGATACCATGATACATGTGCAGAGAAAAAATAAGGAGCATTAAAAGATGCTGATCAAAAGCTGACATTTACAAGCCAAAGAAATCCTTGAGACCAAATCTGTGGTCAACTTCTTCCTTCAAATCTGAGATACATTTCTGGAATATTTGTTCTATTAGCCTTATCAAATAAATACAGTATCCAATAATAATTTAAAAAAACAGAAAACCAAACTTTGATAGTAAATGAAAAACACAAAAATCTCAATATTACCTCAACTTATAGGAAAAGAATGGAAGATTCTGAAAGAGTAAATTTATGACATTTTATTGTACTTAAAAATTCAACCTAAATCATTATTTAGACACAAAAGACAAAGAAATTGAGATGGCAAGATAGCTCAGAGAGCAAATGCACTTGCCACTAACACATGAAAAACCAAGTTTGATTCATAGGATCTACAGGCTAAGAGGAGAGAACCAATTCCTAGAAGTTTTCCACTGACCTCCACACACATCCTATAACACACACACACACACATGCACACACACACACACACACACACACACACACACCTTAGATATGTAATTTTAAAAATGAATGACATCATGGATCATTATATTAATAAAATAAGCCACATTTGGAAAGACAGAATTCATGTTTTCTCTAATGTATGAAATCTAGAATAGATTTTGTTGTTTTTTTTTTAAAGATAAAACTAAAAGAGGGCTATTTGGGAAAAGAAAGGGGACAAGGGAGAGAGGAGAAAAGAAACATAAATGAGAAGGTAAATGTTATATGTTGTATGCATGTATAAAAAGTCACAATGAACTCTATTTATTTACAAATTTAATATAAATTAATATAATTATTTCAATAATTTCCTGGCATCAACTAGCAGATAGATTGCAATGTATAGGTTCACATTCCTCTGCTGTCTTTCCTCTCCCACCTAACTGCTGTACCCTTTGCCCTTGGGAGTTTGTTCCTTCCTTCCAGCCAGCAGGGGCAGGAGTTACTAGACTTGCATGCCATGCAGGATAGATCCCTCTCTCCTGGTCACCTCTGGCCTTTTCTCTTATGGGTTTGTGTTATAATCCCAGAAAGGAAAGCAACACAGCATCCCCTTAAGATGGAAATTATCATCTAGGGCCCAATTGAAGCTCCTTAAGATCAAGCTTCTTCTTTCTGTTCAAATATATATATTCAACCTCAGATTTGACATTCTGATTGGTTCCAAAGACTAGAACATTCTGTTGTCTTGTTCCTTGAGGGTTAATCTTATTAATCACCAGGAGACCATTCCTTCAGGAGAGGATTCATCAGAAGACAAGGGAGGGCTATGGATAAAATAATTATCACTCTTAATGAGATAACATACTTATTCTCTTCAGAGATCCTCCCCCACATATGATTGCTCATCAGTGCTCTCCATGCCCATGAAACAGATGAAATAAAAATTACAGAAAAAATTAGGTAAATTTATAAAAGGAAGTAATGCATCACCAGGACAGAATAGCCTTTCTTTACTGAGCTTTGAAATGTATTATAAAAATTGTCCTGCCAATTCCTCTTCTTCTATTTTGCATAGTTATCTGGCATAACCTACTCTTTCCATATGGTGCTCTAAGTTCCCAGGAGATGTCCAGTTACTTGCTTCCCCCTTTGCCCATTTCCTATTCACTTGCCAGATTAGTATGTGAACAAGGATCAGAAAGGAACTCCAACAGAAATGATAGAGAAAGATCCTGGCCAACGAGTCAAAGAATTTAGAGGGGATTAAAGAACTCCAAACAAGGGAATCAACTTAGCACAGATATCTACCCATTGCTTCTTAGAAAGTACTGAGGTTCTTACCACTTTTCAAAAAGAAGAAAGGCTTTCTGTGAGGCAAATAGTCCCTCCCATTTCTTTAAATCCATACATAACAAGACTTCTTCAAACCCGTACTTGAATAAAACTCTCTCCTCTATGAGTAGTCTAGTAAGAACCAAGGCCTGGTAACAATGAAAGATGTCTGATTTCATTTAAATCAGAATCTCTACTTTCAATACATCTTTTTGATTAATGGATCCTGCATTTCTTTAGAATATGATCTATATTTAATAAAGGAGTTGAAAACCTGAGGTAAGAGTTCACTATTGAATCACCACAATTAAGAAGTAAATTTCTCAAGCACAATGACATGTCAAAGACTAGAGAAAGAACTGTGATAAAGAAAATGTCAGCATCTAATAAACATAATAAAGTGAATATTACTTTAAAATTGGATATTTCATTAACTGTTGCTGTAAATTGCATCTTAGGGTGAGCCAAAGGGGAGAAAAAATATCAGTTGGAAAATATCGAGTGTCACTAAGACTTGTTGTTTAGGACCTGAAGATTGTGAGGAAAGGCTAGGCTTCACAATCAAATAAATTTGATGATCCTGGCATATTTGAGTCGCTGTTAGCACATGGTATGTAGAGACTTTCAATAATTTCTTTCTTCATGGTAGTTTAAATAAGAGTGGTCCCTACAGGCTCATTTATTTGAGTTGGTGAAACTGATTGGGAAGGACTAGAAGGCATGGCTGTGTTGGAGGAGGTGTGGGCTGGGGCTGGACTTTGAGGTTTCAAAGGCCCACACCAATCCCCAGTTAGCCCTTTCTGTCTTGTACTTGTGTATAAGATGTAAGCTCTCAGCTGCTGTTCCAGCACCTTCCTGTCTGTTGCTATGATGGCCATGGACTCTAAACTCTGGGAACTGTGAGCCCCCATATTAACTGCTTTATTTTATAAGTTGCCTTGGTAAAGGTATTTTGTCATGCCAATAGAAAAGTAAGTAAGAAAATGTCAAGCTAGGCAGTGGTGACACAGTCCTCAGTTGTCAGAGGCAAGAGGGTCTCTATGAGTTTAAGGCCAGCCTGTTCTACAGAGTGAGTTCCAGGTTTACCAAGGCTACACAGAGTAACCCTGTCTGAGGAAAAAAATTTACCAAATAGAAACTCTATGAGATTTTCTTTCATTCAAGATTTCTCTATTCTGCTTTGTGATTCATTGTCCTTAAAACCCCCCTTTACCTTTTCTCTCTCTGTGTCTCCATTGTCTCGCCATGGGATTATCTGTCAGCTCAACACTCTTGTTTTCCTTATTAATCCATGTTATCTTTTGTGGCAAACTATATTTTTCTAGAAATAACAGGAATATTTAGGGATCTTGTTGATAGAGAATCAAATGTAGAGAGCACATGTAATTTTTCGGACAGGAGAGGAGCTATGCAAATAGAAATTAAACCTTGCCTTTGACTATAGGACTACCGGATCAACAGATCCCAGAGTTAAGACTCCCTTAGGAATCCCATACTGGGGCAGACAAAGGTTGAAGGTCTGGTGAATCCAGAGAAGGAATATGTCTGCCAGAAAGAGACCTCACATAACTCTGACAACTTATGCGGGGCATTCTGGAGCCAAGACAGTGATGGGAGATTGATAGGGAATACCACAGCTTGACCAGTTTTGCTTAACTATGTATATATCTTGGCCTGTAAATATAAACTTCATATCAATGACCCTTAACACAGATTTGGGGCGACCAGATTTTGTTTGCTCATCTCCCCAATGTAGCTATTCGTACAAGCCTCTTCCCTCCATCTTCACTGTACTGTTCTTTCTAATTGGCATATGGCGTTAGGCAGTTGAGACTTGCTGATTAGGTGCTGACAGGCACTGGATTTTTCCATAAAAATTCTAATAACACACACTCTTCTTTGCTTTCACCCCCCTGTCCTCTACATTTTTTCTATGCTCCCCTCCTTGCCTCTCCCCTTCCCTTTAACCCTCCCCCAAGATTACTCAGGAGATCTTTCTAACTACCTTGGTCTAGACTTTCAATGTTCATACCACCGCTGTGCTTTTGATCACTCACTCTGATCTTTGTTGAGTGCTCTGTACATGGCTTGGTTCTTGAAGGTTTTTTCTCAATTCCTAATACTCCCATGAATATTTTATTTACTACTAAGTTCAGATCTGTATGTGGTCAGACTTTCTAAAATTGGGACATACTGTACTTAAATATCTCTGATCCATGACTACAATCTAGCCTCAGTCATGATATGTTTCCCAGTGACATTGTACCAGCTTGAGAGCAAGGCTCGCTCTTCAAGTTTGTATTGCAAGTTAAAATACTAACAATAAAAACAGTACGGTGTACCCACTCTGTGGTCAATCATGCATCGAGCCTCTTTGGCTTTGAATAGCACAACAATCCTAAAGAACAGACAGAGATCATCTAAATTATTCATAACCTATTGAAATGTTATGTCAATTTATTTACTTACTAAAATGGAGCTGTAATCCACAAATCAACACAGTGTTATCATGGTTGATCATTGACATGCTTGGAGATGTGCACAATTTTGATTGCCCGAAGGTCATGTTTCCATCTGGGGTCTAAAATGGGCATGCTCTCTACAGTCTTTGTTTCACCTCTCATGCTGTGAAAAGTGCTCCTTGTATAGTTTATGTGGTTCTATGTTACACACACACACACACACACACACACACACACACACACACACACAGAGTGAGAGTATGTCACTGTTTAAATGGCCACAGCATGGTGTGATAAAGGGCTCCCCAGTGATCTGAAGAACAAGTAGCCTATAGTGTGCTTTACAGAGGCAGGTCATGTGTTAAATACACCAATATCCATGTATCACTAATATGAATTAAACTGGGTGTCTTTTATCAGGAAGCCACAACAATCAATGCTAGTGTGATCAACTCATGAAAATGTTGTGACCAGATTCTCAAAGAAACCTAATCCCTATTTGGCTAGGGACCAGTGATTCAGTGTCAGTTCATTGCTTGTTATTGTTACATATAATTCCAAGAATAATGAAAATCAACTATAGTCTTACACCTTTATATTGCAATTTATGGATGAAGAAATGATATAACAGAAACATAAGAGAGTGCCTTGGAATTCTGAAATTGATAATAGAGGAAATCAAACAAGAGCTTACACATATTTGTTTCAAGTATTCACTTTGTTAGACCTTTACTTCTGGGTAAGTGGGACTTGGGGGCAAGCTCAGGCTTCTATAGATAGAATCAGACTTGGTGTAAAATTTTCAGTGGCAAAAATTGAAAATGAAGACATTTCTGCCTCTGAATTTGATTGAGCTATTTTATTTTGTGAAGGAGAAACCATATTAATCTCCAAACATTAATATTGCCCAGATTCATTTTTTTTATTTGAACAAACATCTGAGTGTCTGCCATGCTTCAAGTGTTAAGTAAAGCTTCAGAGACATATTCATCTCCAATAAGATTAAAATTAATACCTAAGGGCAGACATAACACTTACTACAATGTAATGTGTGAGTCCTGCATAAGATGTGTTTACAAGGTTGCAAATGACCAAAGAAATGGTAAAAATTCTACGCAAGGATAGAAATTGGTGAGAAGACCTTTGAGAAGAAATTATCCATGAGCCAAACCTTGAATAATCTATGTCATTTTGGCAATTGTAAGGATCTGCCACATAAAGGACTTACTGTATTCTGGGAGTTATGACCAAGAGTACAGACTTGGAGAAGAATAGACTTGAGAGAAAAGGGCTTCTGGAAGATAGTTTATCAACTCACAGAATAAAAGAATACTTTATCGTCTCAGTCTAAGACATATAAACATATATTATTCAATTTCAATGTCTCATTAATTAAAGAGGGATTTAAAGTAAAAAACAAGAAAATGCTATAGAATAGTTACATTCCACAGCTCTTCTTTGTTAGAAAGATGCAAAGCGGTCATGGGTGTGAAAGTTGGTGTCATCTCACCCAGGAAAAGCATAGTTTAACAGTCATATCCAAAGATAAAAACAACATGACTTATGAGGAGCTTCATTTTTTCCACAAAGCAGTTGATGAGGCTGGGTATGCCAGGCATGTGCTGTATTAAATTCTCCTCTTGAAAAGCTGGTGAGGCCTTGTTTGTAGTACTAATAATCACATAAAATATTTACTTAGTTATATTTTGATGCTTCTCTCTTGTGTTTCAAATTTCTGGCATTAAAATTGAAGAGTAGATATTATATATGTTTTGATGATAGACATTAATATGCAACACTTGCCCATGAGACAGTGATGAAAGGGGAAATGTACTTGCTTTAAGGTTAAATTTATTGCTTGTTAATTTTAATACAATTTGAATTGATGTAGCACAAACTTGATGCACAGACATGCATACACGCATGCAGGCAGAACACCCCCCCACACACACAGCAAAACACATTTCAAAAAAGTTCAGAGAGAAAATATCTTACTTATATTAAAAGCAGTAAGTTTCCTATGAACCGAAAGGCGAAGGTAACAACCATTATTTATATAGTTTATATATTTAATGGTAGGTTAATAGTCCTATGGATTTTTCATTAAACATCTTTCCATGGATTTTTCAGATCATGAACTACAATTATTAAAGAAGTAAACATAAAATCTATGAACATAAGGTCCTCGTGGTATTTAGAAATTCAGATTAACACAAATTTCCAAGGATAGATTTTAAGACAAGATTAATCTGTCATGGGTGATTGGGATACTCTTTTATCAACACATCAAGTCCATTCAACAGCTCTCCTTGGTTCCTGTCAGCATTGCTAGCCATTTCAAATGAAATATCCTGCATCTAGCTATATTCAAAAGAATGTGATCTTTGTTTACAGTTTTATCTAATCTTCCTTTGAACTTTGGCTGTCATTTCCCAATTTTAGTGGGGAAGGCAAGGGATGAAATCAATCAAAAGACAATTCTTTGATTATTAGTTTTCTTGTAATTAAATAAAATGATTTGTTAAATTCCTTCTATAGTCAAGATTCTACACTAAACTTAATTTTGGGTCATGGGCTGAGGCTTTCCTAGGGTCCAACAACTTCTTTTCTTTTTCTCAAGAAGAGTCTCATTTGAGTGCAAAGATGGAATGGGACATTGGGGAGAAGATGCTGTGGATTATCGAGATGCATAGGACTCAGAATAATTTGTAAGGTTAAGACAGACTAAGGCAGTTTGAAAGCAGAGGAAACAATGTCACAGAGTCAAGAACATGCAGCACATCTGGGAAGAAGTAAGTGGCTAATGTGACTAAGGGGATGACCTGTGCTGTGCCTGAATGGGAACAAAGGTAATGAACATCATTGATAGCGTACTAGACACCAAGGTAAAGGGCTGTCACTCAAGGAGCCTGGAAGTTCTGCTGACATATCAAGAGCTGCTCTAGGATAGCTAATAGGAGAACAGTGTGCAAACATGGGTCCAAATTACCCAAGATGTAAGGGGGAACAAAGGGAAGAGGCCACAGAAATAATTAGGTGGGGATGCTTAGAGGCTGGCTTAGCCTAACAGTGTGACTACTGACGAAAGGGGGACTGCAAGAGGACTTGTTAGGCCGATTCCACAGCAAAGCAAGATGAAGGAAATCTACATGATGCTGTTACTGACTAGGAACTGGCAACTTTAGAATGAAGAGCAGGAAATACAGGATCACTTGTATTTCAGGGAAAAATCAGTTGACACTATATTAAACCTGCGGTGCCATACTGTACCATCAAAAATGTTCAAGGAGACCTTATACAGGGCCTTACACAACGTGCAGGAGATATTGAATACAGCCATTAGCCCGAGTTTCCAATGAAACAAAGGAGACAATGGGTATGTGCAGATGACTTTATATTAGATTACTAAAAGCAGAATGAAAGAGGCACAATGTTTTCTGAATGATTCGAGGAACCAAAATTAATTTCTAATGTAACTGAGGGGCTTCCTAATCTGGCATTTGAAGTGGCTTATGATTTTTGAACTGGGATTGGGAGAGCCTGGGATATAAGAGGAGAATTCCAGCAGAGGATGGAGGGTATTGCAGGTAGCTGAAGATACTGGAAAAGACAGTAAACCAGAGAAACACAGCTTGTGAAGGAAGGAGGAAGACACCAACGTGCCTAACACTCTGCGTGACTGCAGAGGAGTGAACAGAGGTATGAGGCAAGGAATAATCCTGTTTCAGACTACACCAGATGATCCAGGAAGATCGCTTTATGTCAGTCAAATCTACTAATTTCATGGCCAGACAACTGGTCAAATTAAGTGTTGAAAGACTGAAGTCTATAATAAGTAGCTCAATATAAATGTGTTTCTGGTATTATCTGTTGGCACACACCTTTCATCCTAGCACTTGAGAGACAGAGGCACACAGGCATCTGAAATCAAGGCTCTCCTGGTTGCCTGCTTCACACAGTAATTTCCAGGCCAAGCAGGGCTACACAGCCAGACCTTCTCTCAACAAATAAAAAAATGAAAAAGGAAGGAAGGAAGGAAGGAAGGATATCAAAACATGTTTCTAATGCAAATCATCAGTCTTCATTTTTTTTGAGCCTTAGTACTAAAACCCTCCAAGTCTTGCATTTTTGACAAATTAGAGACTTTAATGTTGTGTTATGCGTGGTGATTTTTCTATAAGTATATGTCTTATGTTTTTCCTTTATGAATATATTTTATTGTATATTATGCCAAGGACTTCAAATACTAGCTTTTTATGGTAGTGCTAATAGAAACTTTCAGAAGGTAAATATGTATGTTGCTTACTTAATTTATTAAAAAACTAGACTATTTCTACAAGAAAAGTATTATCTTCAAGATGTTCAAATGATTTTAATTTTCTATCCAGCCTCTTTTCCATTGTTGCCATTAAGATGCCAGATACTCCTGGTCTGGTATGGAATGCAGTGTGGATCATTCCTACATATATAAGCTTTCATTTGTCTATGGGATCTGTTTTAGAAATATTCACACCTGGATACAGATCAGAGCATTGGTATCATTAATGATTGATTCCATTGACGATTGAGTGGTTTTTTTTTTTTTTTGATAGCAGAGTTGCATTTTGCTGGAAATGCAAAACTCAACCGAGCAGGAGTACATTTTAGTCTACAGCAGAAAAGGACTTAATCTAAAAGTACACCATGACCTTACATTAACTATGCTGTTTCACCAGGCTTTGTTTTAACGGCAAGGCAACACTCAAGTGGGTTAGTACTTAGCTATATTATAGAGGTAAATGATGTTGCTCTTCTAAGGTCTTCCATGACAAGGTCAAAAGGCTTCGCAGAGCTACTGAGTTTCTTATTTTTCCATTTGAAATGATCCTCTATGTGCCTTATACTATCAGGCAAGAGTTCTCAATGTTAAATATGCTTTCCTTGTTTCAAATAAAAAGTCCTCATGCAGATGTTACACTATGCCTTCTTTGCATGCTATACTTAATATGCTTTCATTATACCTAATGTACTTTTAATAGTCTCCTATGGCAAGATGGCGATATTAAATGTGGGAATAAAATATCCATGATACCACCTTGAATTGGTGATCATGCTTTTCATTCGCAGGCTCAAAGCACTTCACAATACGCTCATTTGGTCTTTCCTTGAGCTTTAATTTGAGCATTTTAATGGCTAGGATACTGAGGTGTAGCATTTCTACAGGAATTGAGGTCACTGCCAGAGTCCACATTACACACAGTCAAGGTGTTTTGAAGAAGCCATGAACATTCCTTCCAGCTACCTCCAAGGTGAGTATACTGGTGTCTGAGTGGGGGGTGATTTCACTGGTCCTGTCTCTCAGGCTTTATCTTTCTTACCTGGACACCATCCGATGCAGGGATGTAACTTGCCCTTTTAAACGTATCTGTCACGTTTCTGAGGATTTCCACAGACACTAGAAGATCACCTGCATAGAAATTCTTCCTCTGGGTTAAATCCAACAGCGTCTTGGTGACCTGGGACATTCCATCACCTGCCAGCATCCGCTGCCCCTTTGCAAGGTGTTCTTTAATCTGTTAAGATCAAAAGAACAGAAAACACATCAGAATCTTCATGACTATTTCTCTGCATATCTTCACTAAGCAACTATTTTTAAATTGTTCAGTAAACTTTAAAATAGGCTTGTGGTCCTTAGAAGAATTTAGAAACAGTAAATTCTATCCTACATTTCTAAGCCATTCAACCTCTGGGTCCTGGCATTCCAGGCAGCATCATGGGTTGGGATCACTCTTGAGGCATGGGTGTCAGGCTGGATCTGTTTATTAAGACCAAGTCTCACTATGTGAGCAAACAAAGGCTGTCATTTATGACCCCCTTGTCTCTAGTTGCCAAGCGCTGCGATTTTAGGTATGAGTCATAATCTCTTGCTTTGCTCCTTTTATTTCTCTGGTTTGTATTTACGGAGGAAACATGTTTTTTTGAGTACACTATAAAGAGGCCACTACACTGCAACAAAGGTATACTACATTGGTTGGCCACTGCCAGAATCTCTGTGTCATTGTTATGCCAGCACATCCCATAGGCTGGAGAGACAATAGGTCAAAAGTTATGTGGCTGGGTCGGTGTGTCACAATCCCTCCACTGGACTTGCCTGGACACAGGAAGTGGCCATGGTTCAGGCTATATATCCATTTTGCTAGGAATCTTAGCTGGTATCATCATTGCAGAACCCCGGGAGTTTCTCTTGTACCATGATTCTACCTGACCCTGAAATGATGCCCTTTCTAGTAGGTTCTTTCAGTTCTTTCTTCTACACTACCCCTACCTGGTCCTTCATGTTTCCATCCCCATCCATCCCAAGTTCACCTAAGAAATCTCTTCTATTTCTCCTTCCCAGGGAGATCTGAGTGCCCCCTTGAGTCCTTGCTACATAGCCTGTCTGGGGTTGTGGATTATAGCATGTCTATCCTTTACTTCACAGCTAATAGAAACTGTGGTCAGAATATAAAATAAATAAATGAGTTAATTAATTAAAAACCAGGAAATTTTGTATAACCTACAGTGTAATGGGTTAACTGTACAGTATACAAAAGCTAATGCGAACATTGTGTATCTCCTTCAGAACTGGCAGTCTTGCAGTTTTCAATTAGAATGTGCAATAAAGTAATTGAGAAAATGTAGTTTAAGTATAAATTTTTTTAAAAAAATCCTTTAACATGTAATGAGTCTGGGAAGTTATTTAGAGGGGGCAAGGTCAGAAATGAAAAATTATAAGTCAAGAGCTGGTGGTGAAGGCTTTTAATCCCAGCAGAGGGAGGTGGATATCTGGGAATTCAAGGCCAGCCTGGTCTGCAAAGCAAGTTCTAGGACAGCCAGGGCTATGCAGGTTCGAGATTTGATCCCAAGCCCATCACATATCTCCAGATAAAAGAAAAACAAATAAAAGCACAGGCCTAAAGTCCTACCAAATGTGAGGTTGAGGCAGGATTGTAAAGGCTAGCGTGGGTTACATACTGAGTTCCAGGCAAGCCCAGGTTATGTAATAACCACACTTAAACTCAAGAACACAGACTTGTCACAGTCTTAACATCTCAGTTTAGGAAAAAATCTGTAAATATTTGAGGTTTATTATATAATAGAAAGACAACTTTAGGTTTTTATATAAAGAAAAATGATAACCAATTAAAAATAATAAAAGACAAGACAAAATCCTCTCAATAAGATTTTTCTAAGATATATAATTTCAATTAGTTGATGGTAAAGACTTGACTATCAGTTTTCATGTGTTTCTAATCCTACAGTACAAGAAGAGAGAAGCTGTAGGAATGGCAAGTTATGAAAGGGAGAGAGAATAAATACCCAAGGAAGGCTAACCTTGACCATCACCATGCCTAACCTGTAATTAAAGTGGTTTTATAATGACAAAATAATCAAGAAAGCATGTATTCAAGAAGGAATATTAAATTGTAATAGTCATGATTATCCCTTTTTAGTTAAGAAATATGTCATCTGGATCTGAGTTACATCATTGAGGATAGTTTTTTTTTTTAGCTCCATCCACTTATATTAAATTTCAAGATGTCATTGTGTTTTTTTAACCACTGAGTAGTACTCCATTGTGTAAATGTACCACATTTTCTTTATCCATTCTTCAGTTAAGGGGCATCTAGGTTGTTCCCAGGTTTTGGCTATTATGGATAATGTTGCTGTGAACATAGCTGAGCAAATGTTCTTGTGGTATGAGTGTGCATCTTTTGGTATATGCCCAAGAGTGGTATTGCTAGGTCCTGAAGTAGATTGATTCCCAATATTCTGAGAAACTGCCAAACTGATTTCCAAAGTGACTGTACAAGTTTTTACTCCTACCAGCAATGGAGGAGTGTTCCCCTTACTCTACATCCTCTCCAACATAAGCTATCATTGGTATTTTTGATCTTCGTTATTCTAAATAGACAAACAATAGAAGATTCCATGTCTGTGCTTGCTCTCATCCTGTACATTTACCATTCTTGTCACATTGACTGTTCATCACTGTTAGCCACCTTCCGGTCCCAACAACCTTACTGTACAGTACAGCAAAGATCCATCAGAGCATATTCAGTTGTCATGCACTAACTATACCTCTGCAGTGGAATGCAGGAGAAAGAGCTTCAGAGCCAAGATGGCCCAGGCTCTGAAATGCACATCTTGTCATTGCTAGGAGGATTGGTTTCCTCCCTCTCATATAATATGTGAACAAGAATTGTGCAGTAAAGTGCTTTAAAAATCATTTGGTTCATTCAAATGAACTGACATGAACCCAAGATAATCAGCAGCAGAAACTATATAAGGAAGGCCCTTTCCATCCCATGAACTGAACTCCTCGTGATAGAACTCAAGACTTGCAGCATCATTACCCTATGTTCTGTGGTCTAGTCACACACCTTTTCCTTTTCCTCAAGGAGAGATGAGTACATCCCTGCTCTGGCACCTTTCCATGTGTTTCTCCTTCTGTCTGAACTACTATGCCTTTTTGGTCACCTTCTCAGAAAGCTCTATCAAAAATGGCTTCCTTATCCTTTTCAATCACCTTATCCCAGTCCAACATACTCAACTTTACCTGCCAGATTTTGTCAATTTGGTTTACTGTTATAATGTTGTCATTGACATAACTTCAAATATTGAATGGGTGAATTAAACAGATGAATGAGTGAGTCACCATCATGCTTTCATCATTGTTAGAGCATAGGAGTAAGCCAGTAAGCACGAGTGTCATCCTGCCTTACTTGTAGACATTGTCAACAGCAAAAACTTGAATCAATAGCTTGAGACAAACCAATAATATGTGACAAAGAATCCTCTTGACTTCCAGAGATACTACAGCATCTAGGTGGAAAAATGTGTGACTCAGTAGAGAAGGTTAAGAGTTCTGGAAGGAAAGGAAGTGAAAGAAATCTAGCCTGGAAATGTCATGAGTTCAGTTTTGTACTGACATGTGCAATTCAGATAGGCAAAGGACTTAGATTTCTTTTCACCTGGAGCAGAAACAGCAGTAGTTACCACTCTGAATGAGCTCTGACTGCTTTCATCTAGTACTTCACTGTCTATGCCTATGTCTGAGAAAGATATTTATCACAGATCTTATGGGTGTTTCCCTTCACAGAATTAACCAGAACCTTTAAGAAGAAAACATTCAGGCACGATTTCTGTTTGCAGTAGAAACAGCTCTAGGAGGCACTGGATAGACCATCCAATCAGAGCAAGGAAAGCCAGCCTTTCTCAATCTGGGTCATCAGCATCATTGCCACCTGACAGCCGCTTAGCAGGCTTATGTCGAATGAGTTGTGTTCAGTCCAGTCCTTAGCAAACAGCCGCTCAGGTCACCCTAGCTCTCACAGCTGGCGGTAATTAGCATACTCCTGGACATCATTGCTAAAAAGTACCCAAGGCAAATACCTTGCGATAATTTTACGTGCTGGTGCAGTCTATGCATAGTATTGACAGAGAACATAAAGTGTATTCAGGGAAGACATATTTAATAGCTTACACTTCACCAGGATTCACTTTTCAATTCCTCTTTTCTCTCTGCTTGGATAGTGTATACTGGTCCAGAACTTTATGTCTTTAAAATCCAGTTCAGCAATTGTTTCTTAATCTGTTACCCACCCTGGATTGGGTATAAATAATATGATTCCTACCTCATGGTGATATTTTGAGATGTACTGAAAGTTTCAGGAGGTAGGTCTCAAGGGAATGTGGTTTTAGAAATGTCAATGGGAATGTGTTTGGGGAATTTATTTTCACTGGCTCATTCCTGTCTGTATGTCTTGATTTTCTATTTCTCCAATGTGAGCAGATTTGCTATATCACATGTTTCCTGTCATAATCAGTAACATCCATCTCTCAGTAACAGTAGCACCAGACAACCATGGTGAGAAACTGTGAGCCAAGAGAATCTTCCTTCTTGATGATGCCTCTTCAGTTATTTGCCACAGCACCCAGAAGCTCGATTACATAATAGTAAATGTTATGCTTAATCTTTTACATTCTTTCTTCCTCTTTCTCTTATTTCAGACAAATAGCTTTTCTGTCATATATGCATCTCGAACTGTCCTGATTCCTACATGTGCTGGCTTTCTGTTCATGGGATTAAGCTAATACAATGAATAATTATTGTAAACACGGGGAATGTTCTCATCCTTCAGAACCCCAATCCATGGTTTGTAAAGTATCTTGTAGACCAGTAGCAGATGTATAGTTCTAGCAGAGGAGTCCTTGGGCAGTTTGGTTGTCTTGTTTCAACTCCTGCTGATTATCATGTCATTTCTATTGGCTCTTAGTTCAGCCTAGGAATTTCTGTTTCTGAAGTTATTTCTTTTTTCCACCTCCTCCAGTTTTCTGAGTCAAGTAGTTCACAGAAATGCCCTAGGTCTGAGAGTTCACATAGTTTTTCTTATCTGTGATGTCAGAGTAGCAACTGGGTGTCTGGTTACTGCAGGAGCCTTGCTAGGGTCCCTCTTCTTCTGTGAAGGTGGTCCTGAAAGCATTCCCATGAGGGATTTTGAATCTCAGCCTCCAGCAAAGGCTCTGGGCTCACATATAACCTGATACTCCTACAACTAAACTCTGTAACTTGGTCTTTGTCTTTTTTTTTCTTTCCTTCACTTTTGGTATGTACAGATTCTCTCTTTTTAGCTCAGCTATATCTCAGTTTGTGAAAATAAATTTCTGTCATTCAGTATGATCTCTGAAGGTTGGCTTTGCCTAACCTATGATTATATATTTCTGCTACTCTTCAAATGACATCTTATCCAAACTATTTACTTCTTCCAAGAGAATAACATGAATCTTTTGTTAGCCTCCTGATTCACTGTCTTCTCTAATTTTACATGCTGTTGACAATTTTTCTGGTTAAATTGTTACAGTTCTTTTCTGCTTCATGAACTCTCTTCAGATAAGTGTAATCGTGACATGATCTCTACTTTCATGCCTCCTGGAAGTAATCGTGTTCTATCTCATTATCTCATCCATTCCACTAGATTCTGAACTCCTGAAGGGCTTGTAGTTCACAATCATCTCTGAGTTCCCTGTAATCTCTCCCATGTAGTTTGTCACATGCTATCTCTTGTTCCATGTGCCTGCTAAACTGAAGTGAAACTAAAGAAAGATTTCCTTTTGTGTGTGCAACTAGGTAAAAGTGGCAGTTGATGATTATTCAGTATAAAAACATATGAAATATTGGAAAACATTTGCATGACTGAATTATCTTTTAGAATTAGTCTGCCCAAGAGAAGAACAAAACAATTGGTTATCTGATATGAAATGATCTGAAAACCTACACATATAAGTAACATTGCAGAGACTTAGCAGTTTGTATTTATATATTTGGAATATATATGTATACATTATATATGTGTATATGTGTGCATATAAGAAATAACAATTAATTTAAAGAGGTCATGAATTTGAAATAAAGCAAGGAGAGATGTGTGAGAGGGTCTGGAGGAATGAAACAGAAGGGGGAAATGGTGCGATTATATTATAAAGTCAAAAGATTATTAATTAAAATGCATAAAATTGATGTGATTAGAATTGAAAATTTTGGAATTTGGAATTCAGATTTTGAAAATTTTAAGTGTCTCTATATACACAGTTCTTTCCTTTCACTCTTTAAAAAATAAACATAAGAAAAATAATATACAATTTACCAAGTATCTTCTATATGTCCAGTACAGGATTAGAAAAGTTTCATGAGAAATCTGAGTTTTAACATGATTCCTACAGGTGTCACAGACATCCACAGTTCTCTGTGTAGAAAGAGGACTCCAGTCAGATTAGCTATAAACCAGGACTTTAGAGCTCCTAAGCAGTGCTTGTCCCAAGATTTGATTTAAAGCAGTCTGAGTCAAGCCTGTCTCTTAGATATCATGTTTAGTTCAAATCTTAGAACTCATTTTCACTAAACATTACCAAAAATGTTTTAATTATTTAAATATCAATCCCAGTTCCTTACATCTTAAAAGGATATTAAATCTCTTTTTCCTCCTGAATAACAACTTGAAAAATATAGGACTTTAAGAAATCTACTACATTTTGAGGTAATTTTAATTATTTGGACAGTAGTAACAATTTTGGACTATTATGTATAAATGATCCTACAACTGTTTGCAGATACCTATAAGAATATTTTGTATGTAATTTTATTCAAATAAAGTACGGAGGGAAAATACTTGATTTCCCCTGGGAAATAATTATTTATTTTTTTAATTTAGTCACCTGAGATGTCAGAAATTTTTATGATTTTAGTATTCCATTTCAAATGATAATATCAGTAATTACTCCTGTTGACATTGCAACACAGAGAGATATTACCTTCAAAGGACAAACAGAAAAGTTGCTGTGACACTTATATATCATATACAAGATTAAGAGTAAAAGAGATAGGATGGTATATGAAATTTGGAGAGTGTTTGATAGTTCTGAATAAAGTATCTTTGGTCTTTATAAAGGGAGCATTAATGCAGGCTGGTCATGGTTTATAGAGTGGGCATATAACTGCACTAAATTTATTCTTTCCATTTTATATCACCCACTGCCAGCCACAGTTACCTCCACTGTCTCAATCCTTAAAAAAGGTCTATTATAGCTGCTCTTTGCAAATGATACACTTGATACATCATATATTTATATATTATTTCACCAGTAACTCCTACAGTCCATCTGTAAGGTATATTAAAGGTTTTTACTGCTCTGAATGGCTTCAATTATAATATAATTTACATGAGAATTCTTCCCATAAAAATATTCTAAATATATCTTTTAATTCATTTAATGATTACATCATATTTTTATGATCAAAGTCATTCACTTGGTACTGTTGTTAAGTTATTTACATGTCTACTGGTCATCTCACAATATGATATCCTAAGGTATAGTGTCTAAGTGCTGTAGAGTTGGGACAAACATTTTTAAAATACAGATGTAGGTCAGTTATGTGGATGAGTGGGTAAATCTTCTTGCTCTGAAGCCCAATGTCATGAATGAGATACTAGAGATTTACATGGTAGAGAGAATGGACTTCTGCAAGTTCTTCTCTGATCTTCTCATACGCCCCCTGATATTTGTGTATACATGCGCACATGACATACACACACACACACACACACACGATTAAGTCTTTTTTTAAGTACAGAATCATAATTTTCTTCATGTTTTCTAATACTTCAAACCAATGCCTGGTAAGAGAATTTTGAGTAGCCACTGTCTTCACCTGAAGACAGTTGACAGATGGGAGGTTGGGAAGAAATCTGGATTACTGAGTGAGAAACCAGTGAAAGTCACAGATATGTTTCCTGTATGCTCAGATCGAACAGGATAGCCACACACATGCTGCCTGTTCGAAGACTGTAAGTGAAATAATAAAAGAAAGTGCATTAAGCAGACTGCGATAGCATGATGTGTCTGTTAAAGATCCATGTTCAAAGGTCTGGTTCTTAGCCCACAGCACCACTGGGTCCATGAGAAAGCATTAGGAGGTAGAATATACGTGCAGGAGAGCTAGATTACTGGTCTCATGCATGTGTTTTGAAGGTTTGTTATGGGACTGTGTATAGCCACGATAGGGCAATCCATCCTTTACATTCTCCCACAATGTACTATCTTGCCATAGGTTAGAAATTAAATAATCAACAACTATTGACTATAACTGTAAGTTAAAGTGAACCTTTGCTTCTTTTAAGCTGGCTACCAAAGCTCTCTTAGCACAGAAGGCAGCACTGTAGTCTCATAAATTGGCTAGCCCTGTTCTTCTCTATCTAATGCACAATATTACTAAAACATCAAAAATCTTTGTCTAAGATCAATCCCCAATTGGAATGAGAACACACAATCCTTGAATGTATATGAATAAACAAGGAAAGAGTATGAGGTATCCTGTAAAGGATCATGTGTGTAAGGCTTAGCCCAGAACAGATGGATATAATATTTAAGAGGCAAATGGATTATGGGACTCTTCTCTTTCCAATGGACTCCTCAGTCGGTAGAGCATCAGACTCTTAATCGCAGGGTCATGGGTTTATGCCCCACGTTGGGTGCCATGATGTATGTGGAGACTGCTCTTTTGTTCCCCACTGCCCAGACCTCAAATAATCACACAGAAGCTATATTAATTACAACATTCTTTGGCCAGTTTGCTCAGGCTTCTTATTAACTAACTCTTACATCTTAAATTAACCCATTTCTATTGATCTATGTATTGCCATGAGGCTGTGGCTTTACCTCATTTTCTACATGTCTTGTTTCCTCAGCAGTTGCCTGGTGTCTTTCTCCTTTGGCAGCTACCTAGTGTCATCTACCTACCTTCTCTATATATCCCTGTTCATATTTCCTGCCTGACTTTATTCTGCTAAGCCATTGGCTTAAACAGCTTTATTCATCAACCAATAGAGCAACACAAATACAGAAGGACATCCCAAATCAGTGATAGATTCAGAATTTAATAATAATTTTGGGATGGTAATGATGTGACCAAAAGTGGAAGAAGCAGTTTGGTGGGATCATGCTTTGAAAGGAACTAGAATTGGTATTCAAAGTTGAAAAGATTTTTAAAATTAATTAATTAATTAAAAAAATATAATAATCCCCCAAATGTTGCCATGGTTGTAGTGTCTTTTCACAGCAATAGAACACTTACTAAGATACACATAAAGTCTATCATATTTACTATTTTGTCAGTATGGAAAAAATTTTGACAGCTTAATTATTCTATATTCTGTTGGAACAGTAAAAAAATCAAATAATGGAAAACTTATTAGGAGATCATGAAAAATTTTATAAAAGTTGACATATGAATTATTAACAGTTCCAAGACTTAAATACTTTAACTTAAATCCCAAAACTTTACTGTATGAATTCTTATAAAATAAATAGGCTTCTGCCCATCTTAAAAGAAGTTATTCTCTTTAGCTTTCTTTGGCATTGCTGAATACTGAAATAATTATTTGAGTTCTAGAAGTCATGACTTTGGCAAATTCTCAGAATTTGGCAATGTTACTGAAAAGGCAGTCAAATGCTTGGTTTTAAGTAGTTAGAACACAAGTATCCACATTCCTATAAGAGATGTCAAACAAACTAGGAATGCAAGGGTATAGATGTCAACCAATGTGTTAATTAGTATTGATAATAGTTCACAATAGCATAATGTATACTATGTACTAATATCAATCCCATTTAATGGGCTTTTGAGTGACCTCTTATTGATTCAATGTGATTATGATGCCCAGCCATGATTAAGACTACTGATGACCCCTCTCCGCTTCCTCTGCTACTTGCTATGTTCTAGCTTCTGTATAACACATATTTATAAATAATAGAATGGGTAGCTCCCGTTTCTTATGCTACCGTACCCAGTTAATATTTGAAAATTGAAAACTCGTGCTAGTTTTTATACCAGCTGGCCCTTGGTTCTGGCTTCTTCATGTTTATTATAGAAACAATAATTTTGCATATATTTGCCTTACTAAATTCTGATTCACAATAAGGTAATGAGCATATTAATTCCTTTCCCTTATTCAAGATCTAATAATAATGTAGACTAACATTCTTTTAGATAATGTGCTGAAAATTTGTGAAGTGAAGTGGTTAGCAACTTTGTGGCACATGTGAGCATGTGTGTGTGTGTGCGTGCATGTGTGTGTGTGTGTGCATGTGCATGCTGTGACAATGGAGAAAAATTCAACTGTAGATAGAGAACATTAGGGCAAAATAAAACCATCTTAAGTTCTTTCTCTTTATATCCTTGCCCCATCTCTTGGTTTCACTGTCTCTTTTCATCTCTATCTAAGCTCTCTTTAAACCTCCTTACATCAAGACTCAAACTCTTTGACATCTCTTGCCAGGAAGTCAAACTTTCAATGACCACATAAAATACTCCTTCAAAATTGGTGTGTTTGTATAAGGACATTGTAAAGAATAGGACCAGAGAATTCAGGATCAGACTTCTAAAAGAGAAAATTTATACCTATAACTTTGATTTCTGTATAGAGGGCCTTTCACCAGGATAATATTGTTAGCCATTGCCAGTCTTTCATGCCATCGTTCACTCTTCTCCATGGAAAAGGGAGTGACTTATCTGCCTGATGAATTTAGGAAAAGTCCCCTGGTAAGCGTGTTAAAATCCTTGGTAAGCTTGTTTCCATTCCCTTTGCTTTAAGATATGCTCTTTTGCAGCAACATTTATTCTGATATATCTATAATGCCATTTTCTTCAGGTGTGTGTGTGTGTGTGTGTGTGTGTTGGTCTACCTGTATGTATGCACGTGTATTGTAAAGAAAGGAGATTGAAAAAGAAAGAGCAAAGTATGTATGTGTGTTTATGAAGTTTAAGAAAACAATAGCATTTTGATGATTGGGTTCAACTTTGTATTTCATAGGGTGTACAAGTAAACTTCACAGGAGTTTTTCTGTATTGACTAAAGAAGTCCATAATGTGATGATATTTCTACAATTACTCCATATTTCTACAAATTATTGAACTAGAAAAACTGCATTTGTACAGTAATATGTATTGTTTTCAAAAGATTAAATATCATGAATAAAATGGTTGTATCTGAACTTTTTGACTGCCAGTAAATTGTTGTTAATAAAAAAGAAACATTCTTCACTATTTATATTATCTGTTCTCAGCATTGTTCTCCATATTTGGGAAAGGAAACTAAAATAACATGGCATTTACCTTCAAATAAATCAAACTAATTGTGCATGATTGATCAGCAATTTTATATTTTAAACTGATTAATAACTCATTTTCTTCTATAATAACTTGTATATAATTAATATATTGATATAATTGAGACATACTCAGCTATTATTTACAGATGATAAAATTTCTTTTCAAGATTAGCCTTTGCTTGCTTATTTATGAAGCCATTATATGCATACACTCCTACATGTGTTTGCAACATATATTGTAATTTATGCATTGAAAGGTTAGAAACTATCAGCCTAATTTAAATAAACACACAGTATATTACAAATAATTGATTACAATTTAATTAGCTTTATGAAAATAACAGCATAAAAATAATCAAAGGATAAATGTGAAAGTGATAAACTCTTCAAGAGGGAAGACTGCCATCTTTAAAGTTATTATGATTTGTGAGAATCTCAATTGTTTTATATTATAAGCACTATTAAGCTTTGGTTCTCAAAGTTGGGCTTAGGGACACAACAGGAGTGATTCTTTAGAGAACCTGTTTTGTGTTCTATCTCCGATGACCTTAGTAGACTCTGCATGATGCAGATGACTGTAGACAAGTGCCATTTAAAACACAGATCAATCCTTGATCTTATGTAATTGGAACACATAAATGTGAAAGTCATGATACATAAGCAAGCATGATGTATATACATATGCATCTTAAATCTGTGTATTCTTTTTTTTAAAAAAATTATTTATTATGTATACAGTGTTTTGTCTACATGTATGCCTGCAGGCCAGAAGAGGGCACCAAACCTCATTGTAGATGGTTGTGAGCCATCATGTGGTTGCTGGGAATTGAACTCAGGACCTCTGGAAGAGCAGTCAGTGCTCTCAACCTCTGAGCCATCTCTACAGACCCAAGTCTTTGTATTTTCATATGTGTAGATTTTATATTTATACCTATGTGCATTCTCATATATATGTAGGTAATCATAATTTATGTGTCAAATACTTGTGACATTTATTTTCCCTCTCCTCTCACAGTTTTCTTCCTTATCTGCTCATAGCTGCCATTTCTCTTTTGGTGTTGCTTGTGTGGAGTTTTAAAATTTTTGGTGTTGGGGGGATGGTTTTTAAACTCAGTTTGAATTTTCTTTCAACAAAGATATTAATTCACTATACTTGTGTGACTTCATAATAACTTGCAAATAGTAAATATGAAATATTTCATTGATTGTTCCTTCCCACACACCCAAAAATACTAAAATAATGATTCTTCTATTCAGTATAAAACAAGCTAAGACTTGAATGTGATCATACGACCATGTTGAGGACATGCCGCACACAACACTGTAGCCTAGATCAGATGATTTCTAGTCAAAAGCTCAATAGGTTATGTGGCTTTAAGTAGAGAGAATGGGCCTTGGAACAATTGAACCTGGGATGAAACTCTCATTCTTCACCTCACATAAGTAGATTGCATCTTGAAGATCTTCATTTCCCATATTAACTAAGAAGGGAGTACCCACAGTTGATATTCTCTTATCGAAGGCATATTCACAACAATTGATATTAACTTTTTAAATGTGCAGTTCTTACAGGATTTACTATTTGAAATTTTATTTCTTCGATTTCATAGAGTGCATCTACCTCCATTATTAGACAACCTGTCCTCAAGAACACAAACTCATTCTTTATTCAACACAAAAGTTAAATGCAGAGAGCAAAACTTTCTATGAAAAAGTGATAATTATTCTTAACTAACTTGCAAGGATTGGCTTACCATTTATTTAATCCCTGCAACTGTTCTATTCACTACAACAATAAGATTTGTATAAATTGTATACAGACATATTTACATTAAAAAGAAAAAGAAGTTGGTGATATAGTGCTTTGGTAAACATTTGCCTAAAATATATGATGCCCTGAGAACAATCCTCAATATTACCAAACAAAACAAAACAAAATAAAAACCAAGATACACAAATGAAAAGAAATAAAAAATCTAATTCGAATAAAGTAGGCTATCTAACACCAGGGAAAAATCACATAAAATTATGTTATTAATGTTAGTATTTAGGCATCTGTACTGTACTGATCTTGGGGTTTATGTCCTGAGCTGTAGCCACAAAGAGCACCTCCTGTGCATGTTCACTACATTCCACTTTAAAAGGGCTCTGTCTACCTCCCATAGATCTCTTTCTCCCCTTCTCCCTTTTCACCTTCACTTTCCCTCAATAAAAAACCCCTCCACCTGAGATCTGTTGCATGGCATCCTTCTCGCTCACACTGCTTTCACTGTTACCTCAGTTTATAATTCTGAAATAAAACTATCTTAATCAGTGATAGATCTTATTAGAAGATAGTTTACATATTATTCCTTACATTGTATGTGAGAAATTAAGGTATATACAATATCTTTCTATTATGTATGAATGCATATGTGTATATGTATATACATATATGTATGCTTTATATATACACGCACAAAATCTACATTTAAAAATTTCTAAACTAAATGTTATCTAATACCTTTATATAACAAATCAGCAACAGAATTTACATTTATCTGGTTAAGTAGAATGTATAAAAATTTTGTGTTTTTCTAGTACATATTTATGTAACATATGAATGTATATTTATAATAAAATAAGGCCCCATATAGCCAACAATTCATTTATGTATCCATATAAACACACATTTGTATACACAATGAAACAATAAGACTCTATGTGTTAAAATGATTATCAATTCCATTAATGATAAGTACCAATTTGATATGTGAGTGCATTTGGTTTTAGATTTTCTAAAATGAGTCTTGTTTTTCTGGTTATTAAATAAGTACCAGTTCTACTTAGTTGGTGCAGTTGTTGCCTAAGCTATTATTTTCATACACAAGCAAGAAAATTTTCACTATGTGGTTTTTGATTGACAGCGAGAACATGAAAAGCAAACATAAGCCCAGCAGAGCATGGGGGCTCTTAACATCACTGTGTTGGGTTCCTGGTTTTTTCCTTTCTATTTTCCACAGTGTTCACCTTGCCTTTGTGTGGAGGACTTCATGTCTGCCAGGCTGAAATGACAGCAGCCTCTGAATAACGGCAATGACTTGCACTTGAGCAAGACCAAGCAAAATTTAACTGTGCTCAAAATATTCTGCACCATCACCATCAGAAAATCCTCTGGGCATATTTCATAAGATTCTGGAAATACAGGAACATGAATACTATTTTGAATATTACATTCTGTGAATAATTCAATGGTATCTGGGGGTAAAGGGCCATTTTTGGAAAATTTTGCCATATAATATTTTGTGATTAATTAAGTTTCTGTGGTGCAACAAACCATCATGTTCTTCATATTTTAAACTGCATGAGAAATTTGATATCTAAGTAACACAGCCTTGTCATTCTCCAATTACTGAAAAGTAAAAGACATTTAATTAACAGATGTACAGGTTGTGAAATAATAGTGCAGTATTTAATGAAGACTTGAATCAATCCTGATACACAGTTGAAATTTTACATGTGAAACTGAGAACGATTTTGCTCCGGTCTTTCTTCCCTTACACAAGGAATATTTTCACTAAAACTGCCAGGATCTATAAAAAACCCAAGCTCAAGGAACAAAACAATTTAGCTCAGAGTCACAGAAATCAGCTTACTATCACATCCCTTTTTCCTTGGGACATTTCTCCAGAGATTTTTTTTTACAGATTTGATTATACAACAGAAGGTTAAATTCTCACATACTGATCATTAGGAAAAAATAAACAGAGCAAGTACTAAAGCTGGCTTTGCACCTACTGAATGCTGCAAGTGTCTGTACTCATTGGATATGCATCTTGCAAAGCTCGGCTGTTCCCAGAAGGCCACTCCATGAAGACTGAGAGAGCAGCGTCTGCTAGTGGTGCCTGCGTGTCACAAAGAACAGAGAGAAGCTTTATCGCAGGATACTGGAAGGCATAGCATTGGGAGGCAGACTACAAGCTGGGTTTATGCGTTTTCTTTTTGCTTTAGGAAACAGGCACATGAAATTGTTTTGAATATTTTTGTAATTCATGAGTCATAGTGAGGAAGCAACGCATCAGCAACATTTTTGAAGTCTTCTTCGACTCCATTTACAAAGCATTTTATGAAAATTGTTCCATCAACTGCTTATTGGACAGACTTATTTATAGAGCAAGGACAGAGACACAACTTACTAAGCAAACAGCATGCAGTTCAGGGCTATAAACATTATTGGGTTTGGATGGGTCCTCTTACTGTACCTGTGGCATTCAGTGGACATTGATTGAATGCCAGGTCTCCTGCAGGAGTCCTTTTCCACACCATCGATATCAGATAATCCTCTGGGCATATTTCATATGGTGCTGGAATTGAAGACACAGACTTATGAATGTCAGCAGAGTTTATGCTCTCAAATGTTGGCACAAAGCATTCATCAAACTCATCTAAATGCAGAGTTCTTTCCTGTCTGCAAATAATAGAATTTATTGAAATGTTAGAGATGTGCTTATAAAGAAACCAACAGGTCTCATTTAACAGTCTCTAAACCGCCATGGGTTCTTTATAACTTCTTATGTACACGCTTTAATTGAAGAGTCAATGGGGTTTTCAAATAAATGGACACATTTAAGAACATTAGTGAAAAATCTTACAAACTTCATTGAAACTACAGATGTTAATTTTCCAATAAACTAGTTGTTTTGAGATTGTTAATGACACTGAGAAATATGCACGTGCATGTGCGTGCGCGTGCACACGCACACACATACACACAAGAATATAAGTCCAGCAATACTAGGCAACTGTTCTACCACTGATCTATATCCACAGACCAAGATATATTTTATTTCTTCATTCAGGAATAGCCATGGTAGTCATAGTTTATTTTATGTCCGCATGTTGATTGTATCTTTATGCCTTACTGCTTTTTAAATCTCAATTTATTTACAGAGCAAAGTAACAGAAAAGAGCCAGGCAGGGGTGGTGCACACCTTTAAGTCCAGGACTCGGGAGGCAGGGGCAGGTGCATCTCTATGAGTTCGAGGCCAGCTTGGTCAAGAGAGTAAGTTCCAGGACAGCTAGGGTTATTACAGAGAGAAACCCTGTCTCAAAAAACAAAAAATCAACAAAACAAAACAAAAAAGAAAGAAAAAAAGAGGAAGAAAAAAGAAAAATAATATATCCACAAATGAATTATTATTTTAATTATTTCTTTTATTTTTTGAGATTATAACATAGTTACATTTTTTCTTCTTTCCCTTTTCTCCATCCGACCCTCCCACCTGTACCTCCTTGTTTATAATTTTTTTCAAATTTATAGTCTCGTTTTCCATTAAATGTTGTTACATACATACATGTATATATATAAATATTTAAGTACAACATGCTAGGTTTGTATTATGAATCATGAAATAGTGAGATTCATCAAACATTGTACTTTCTACTCCAGAATTTATGAACCTTTTTTACATTTCTGTATTTAGTTGATGAAAAATGTAGTTGCACACATTAGCTCGTTAAGCTGTATTTTCTTTTCAAAGAGTGATGTTTCAGAATTGCACATGTCAGCACAAGTCACCTCTCTTCTATCTCCTTTACAGATGAGGCACTGCCACTACAAAGCATAGGGTTCCCTGTGGTGGTAGACAAGGTGGAGGAATCAGTAAAGTTTGGATCTTAGAGTCCTAGCTCATCCTCAGTTTCTTCGGCCTTTCTGAATACCTTCTTTGTTAATTTAAATCATTCATGATATTCTTCTGCCTCTGAGATAGTGTATATGCATTTTTCTAGATTCTCAGTGTAGCACAATGCTATTGTTTTCATTCTATGAGGTCTTTGCATCATGGAAGATTTGGTGGCTGATTTTTCTTTCATTAGCCTATGCCTGGATGGCATCTTCTTCATCTCATCGTTGTTGTGCCACCATTCTGTCCCAATCTGAACTCACTGAATCTCTCCAGCAGCCCTGTAGACTTGGATTTATTCCTTCTCCTGGGAATTACTTTCTCCAGGATCTTAGCTATTTTCTCTCTAGCATCTACCTATTACTTGTGGTGTTTTCCTGTATCCATCTTCTCAAGGCTCTCTGCATGATATGCAATGTTATGTGCAATGCTCTTTTTAGATAATTTCAAAATTAGCAACAATTGTAGCATTTTAGCAGTCATAAGCCTTATTTAGAATCTCACAATCCTGGAACCATTTAATTTCCCCAACTATGAATTAGAGTTGCACACTATTCTAATATACCACATGGGAAAATAAAGTCGAAGAAAATAAAGTTTAATCCTCACCCCATTAGTATTAAAACCATGTCTTTCTGACCCCTTAAAAATGCCACCTGTTACACAGGGACATGTTGCACAGAGTCGGGGTTCTTTCCTGGGACTAAAAATGGGCTTATCATTAAATAAACTGTAGGAATGGGAGGGATACATAGAATGTATACATACAAAGAAACAAAATAACTCACCTCAAAAATGTCAAACTTAAGTAAGGTGGGACAACCTTTCTGCACGTTTCCTTCCCCATGGAGCTCAATTAATAGCTGGGATATCACTTTCTGCTGCCATAACCAGTAAGTAGCCATAGCTCCTCACCCCCAGAAGCAAGCTGTGGGACTTTAATCGCTGCCGCGTCTAGGCCCCCAACTCATGAAAATCTCATGCATCTGTCTCCTGCTGCCTCTACAAGTTTCCCACACGCTGGCCACAGAGACCCACCTTTTTTGTCTCCTAAGAGGAGGTCACCCCATCAGGAAGGAAAAGTAGACCACTTTGAACTTACAAAGATCTGTGTGTCTTTGCTTTCCTAATACTGTTATTAAAGGCATGTACCAACACACCCAGTTCCAGCCCCTCCTGAGTTATAGATGGCAGATCAAAGCACTGGGTCTGCTTTTTATTTGCTTATCAAAAGCAAAACAAACAATAACAACAACAACGACGACAAAACCAATTTGCTGATACTCAAGACTCACCCCCTACCCTTGTCACTATTTATTTCTTCTCCCTGTATGTCCGGACTCTGCTAATGACATATCATACTTTTCCCCATAACTGAAAACATTAGGTTAAACACATGTACATCCTACCCCCACCCTTAATCTTCCTCTCTACTTCGGCCACTTATCGAAGGGCTTATTCTGTTGAACTAGGAAACAAAGCTCATTGATTTGTTTCTAGCCTGTACTAAAGAGAACTAATGGTGAAGAAGGACAGCAGATGGCTTCATGGTTCTTTTAGTCTAGGGGAGAAAGCTGAGGAAAACATGAACTACAAATTAGCAAAAACATTTCACACAGTAAATAGAAAATCCCACTTCAATCTAAATTCTGAAGAATCTAAAAGGGTTTGGGGGCTTTCTGAAAGAAGTGACATTTGATTGAAATGGTCAGTGTGAGGTACATTAAGTACCCCAGGCAGAGGAAGCAATGCATGCAAACGCCATACATGTCAGTGGGACATGAAGGATAATAGGATGGACGAAAGCTGAGCAATGGTGTGAGAGGACAGGGCAACACAATAGGTTATGGGGGTGCAAGTATTCAGGCAGAGGATGATACGATTAAGTTTTCAACCTTAAGAATAATTTGCTTCTCTGAAGCTGAATACCTAGGTGAACCCAAAGAAAGCATACACCAAACCTCCTGGAAGTTGGAAGCAAACAGGATCATCAAGCACAAGTTGGAAGCCAGGGGCGGGGATAGAGGTGGGAGAAATTTCATCCGATGGATGGAGATAGAGACAGAGACCCACATTCACATCAGAGCAATGGATTGAGCCCCCAAGGTGCAGGTGAAGAGCAGAAGGTGGGAGAAGATGAGTTAGGAAGTTAGGACC
>PVIU01007187.1:0-94068 GCA_004026605.1 Ondatra zibethicus | reverse complement strand
ATGCTTTTGTAGTATGATTGGACTTCTCTTGGGTATATTCCCAAGAGTGGTATTGCTGGATCCTGAGGTAGGTTGATTCCCAATTTCCTGAGAAACCGCCACACTGATTTCCAAAGTGGTTGCACAAGTTTGCATTCCCACCAGCAATGGATGAGAGTTCCCCTTACTCCACATCCTCTCCAGCATAGGGAATCGTTCAGAGGAATTCTTGAATTGGTTATGATTAGTTACTTGGCTCTTGCATGATTCACAAGTTGGTGACAATACACATGATATTATCAGTCTTTAAGGATTTTGTGCATACATTTTGTTGTTGTGTTTTGCAATGACGCTTCCTCAGACATGAATGTGGGACAGTGGTTGTTTTGTCTTCTGTTACATTACAACCCCACTCCTTTGTCTTCTGTCTCCAAGGCATTATCAGTAGCTAATCCAGATATGTTGGCAATGGACAAAGAAAAAAACCTTGAACTTCTTTTTTACTACTTGGTATAAATCTTTTGTTCTAGTTGTCTTCTGGGAGCACAAAAGAAGCATTTCTTCAGGAACATGATGGTCATAAATACCTTTAACGACAATGGCAAGGTGAACTGTATTTGTAGCATCAGTGTCGTGATCCACCATTAGAGCATAAAGTGTAAAGTCTACTCCTCATTCATTCCACCAATTTTCCTCGAACTGCATGTTTACAGTCTGGTGAGACAAGCTGATGTTAGAAATATTCCCCTTAGAGGGGATATCAAACCATGTTCCACTCATGATTTAATTAACTCCACCAGTAAATGGTTCTGGTATTGTTGTCATTAAATATGCTAACACATACATAGACTTTGCAGTAAATCCATCTGAGCTGTTACTTAAACAATTTTTCTGTTGAAAAGACAGATTTAGTTTTCTCAGTTCAGTTATTTTGTCCTTCTGACACAGTCTGTGGAAGACTGACTTTGGCAGCTTGGTTTTGCATACTGTGGGTGTCTTCTCAAATTCAGTCTTTAAAAAAACTTGCCCCAGTTCCCTGAGGTTTAAGCAGAGTGCCTCAAAGTCATCTTTTTAATTTTTGCCACAATCCTCCTTCATTCATGATTTTTCTTTTTTGATATTGTAGGGGCTATGTTGGAATTGAAAAAATAATTGACAGTGGGTTAAGTTTGCTTATATCACGAAAAGTAATTGACAGGAAGGTAGGAAGGTTTGGGCCCTTCCACATCTCACCTGAGGATGTGACATGAAGCAAAGGGCCGACTGTAGAGCATGGTGGGTGAAGTGTGAAGCTCAGCGAGGTGTCAGATACCCTAAAAAACATATGGGAATAGTTTCCTGTCTTCTAAACAGCACTTAAAGCCTATTGTCTACAAAAGTAGACTGCAGCATCATTGATAACCATGGTGTCTCACTCACCAGGTCATTATGAGCACATGTAACATACGGTGGTACCACTTCAACTGTCTGCATGAGAACATGCTGGAAATGCTCATCACCATAAAACTGAAACCATTCTAAACACATTCAGAGCTGCATTAACAATTTAGTGTACACTTTGATTTTTGTAATTCCATAATTTCTGTGTCATTATTTCCCTATATAGGTTCAGCAAAAAAGTCTATTACCCAAGATGTAAGTAACATGAGTTGCATTCATTTTTCATTTCAAACTGAGACACTTGTACTCTGTTGTGGTTGCTTCTAATTTTGTCATAAAATATATATAAGATTTTAAATGTATAGCTTGATTTCAGTTAATTTTTTTCCAAATCTACCCATGAATAGCTTCTTTTAAAAGGAATATGTTTATAAAGAAAATAGAGTGTTTCCAGACCCTAGAGGATTGTAACTGCTTCTTGTCATTACGAATGTCACTTCTGACCTTTACTGGGCAGACTAAGTTGCATGGCTGCACTTTCCATCACAGCAGAATGAACCAAAGAAATTAAAATATTTTAGCATGTGTAGACTGGCTACTGAGAAATAAGGAACTGATGTCCTTATGAAGTGTAAAGTAGAGCTGGTTGTGGTGGTGCACGCCTTTAATCCCAGCAGGGGCAGGTGGATCTCTGAGTTCAAGGCCAGTCTGGTCTAAAATGACAGCCAGAGCTGCACAGAGAAATCCTAGCCAAAAAAAAAAAAAACCAAAAAGAGGGGGGGCAAAAAGAAGAGAAATATAGAATCTGCACATTTCTTGGATTTAGTCAATGGAGTGATAACTTTTTTAAAACATAATTTTTTATTGAATCTTTGGGTATTTTCATATCATGTACCCTAACCCCACTCATTTCCCAGTCCTTCCATATTTGCCCTCCATCCTTGTAACCTCCCCTGAACAAAGCTAATAAAAAAGAAAAATAAAAAGATCTCCTCCACCCCTCTGGGCAATGATTGTGGCATTCTGTGCATGTACCATTCCACTCCTGTCCTTCCTGCGTCTCCATCACATATTCTTTCCTTATAACGGCATTTGAAGTTGCCATGGGTCATGTAGTATACTTTTTTGCCCAATCAGCCCAAACAGCTTTTCTTTGGAATGTTCATTGCAATTAGACATTAGGCTAGTTCAAGGCCTTTGGCTTCTGCTACAATATCAATACTGGACCCCAGCGAAGCTCTCAGATATCCTGCTGTTGCCCTGAGGTGGTCCTACAGTTATGGATCGGCAGAGAGGGCCCCTTACGTGCTCCAGTGGTTCCACAATGGGAAAGAATCTGGAGTGGGCCAAAACCCTGGATCTGGGCCTGGATTGTAGTTGAATTGGTCAGTCAGGTTTTCCTCATTCACACTACCAGAGCCGGCATCCCCTCTGCCCAGGCAAGGGGTGAGGCCAGCTCTCCAGCACCTGCACCCCTCTGGGCAAGAGCTGGGGCCAGCTCTCCCATGCCCATGTCATAGGGGCTGGCCTTTCAGTGTCTTGCCACCAAGACCAGTTTTCCCACACTGCCCAGACAAGGGTCAGGACCAGCTCTCCGGAGTCCTGCTTTCCCATGCAGCCCAGGCGAGGGGCAGGACCCACTCTTCCAAGTCGGTCAGCCTGAGAGAGGTGGGGACAGCTCACCAGCATCCAAGCCATCGAGGCCAGTTCTCCTGTGCCACCCATACGAGGGGCAGGGCTAGCTCTCCTGCACCCATGTGGTTGGGGCTAACTCTCCCAAGCCCATGTCACCATTGGTACCCCTGTGTGGTGACTGGGACTTGGGGGCAGATCAGAGCCAGCTCAGGGCAGCCCTCAGATATCAACTAGGCTTCTGGCAAACTGTACAGACCACAGCCATCCTCATAGCCTTCTGTTGTAGTGTGGGTTACTGACATCAATACAGACCCCAGCTGCATCAGGACCACAGACCCAGACATGGCTCTAGGCCGCAGCAGGGCTTAGCAGCCCACAGTCTCGGTGGCTTAACAGGGCTCTCACATCAGGATCCAGTTCGCCTTTCTTCATAGCGCACAGACCACTGAGCTTCTCATTCTTTCCCATCTCTGTACCACGTACTTGCTCGCTTCCTTCCCTTTGCCTGGCCTGTGGTGTCTGGGTCAGAGTGGTAGCTTTCAGCAAACAATTTCTATCCTCTTCAAACCCCCGTCTCACTCAGAACAATACAATTCAGAAGAGTGATCAGGTGGGACTAAGCATGGTGCGTGGTAGTCTGGGAGGTGGTATAGTCAGCCACTTTGCGTAATGGCTAAACTTCTTGAGTTTACTTTGTTTACTTTTGGAGAATCCTCCAGTCTCATCGGCAACGAAGGAAGCGTACTGAGTGATTTCAAACTACACTAGATACTAAGTAGATGAGCCAAGATATGTATGGCTTTTATAAACCCCAGAAAGATAGCAGTCATGATGTATTTTGATATCCTGTCTTTCCAGAATCATTTTCCAGAATATTTATGTTTTCTTCTTTTTGTATTGAAGTCTTACTCACTAAATCTAAGTTCTATCAGAGGAGACTCACCCTAGCATCTCTCATTTCTTAGCCTACTAGCTATTTGAGTGGGATGTAACTTTAGATAGTGGACGTGCCCATCTAGACTGAATACTGCTGAATGAGTAGCCACTACAAGCAAAGATTTTGAGTTTGACAAATTTGACTTGCAATACATACTCCCTGTTCAACTTCGGGTGACTGTGCAAACAATTCTGCTTAAAGCTAGCTATTAGGAGCATAGATTTCACAAATTTAATTTAAAAAAATATAAAAATCCTTGTGCTAATGCATGGAAGAATGTAATAAGCATTTCAGTTCCTACAATATACACTTTTCTTCCTAATTAGCCAGAAATGGCACGTGTCTGAAATCATTTAGAAATACTCATCAGAGTCAGAAAGTATTGTGGCTCTGTGCTCTGGTTCCTAATCTCTGATTATTCAGTTTGCATTCCAGTTGGTGAAACTCAACTCCTTTCTTTCCCAAGACTTCACTTAACTCCTTCATTCTACACACTTCTTATTTTTCTGAACTTCTATAGCCCTATAGTTGTTGCATAAAATAATTTGATATTTGTACTGCCTGCAATACAGTCTATTTTCTGTGGGCATTCTTAGTATAAGAATAACAACGAAAATGACCAAGTTGTCTTTTGCATATCATAGTTCAGGCACCGTATTTCTTCTTTAGGATAGATAGTTCAATATGTAAATGTTATTCTGTTCATTTTATACGAGAACACTGGGGCTTTGTCAAGTGAAACAACTTACCCACACCTGCCAGCTTGCTAACCAGCACAACTAGGACTCAACCCCACAGTTTGGGTCTTGAATTTGGGGCCATGGTTCAGTGGTAGAGAGCTTGCCTAACTTACTTGTGGTCCCAAGTTCAGATTCCAGTGCCACCACTACTGCCGAAATAACAACAAAATATCAAAATAGCAAAGTATATTTGCACAGCCAAGTCATCCAGGCATGAGGCAGAGGCCATTCAGTCAAGTTCTCTCCCCCTGGTTTCTTTTAACATTAGAGAAAGCAAGGGTCCATGAGTTTTGTTTTTTTGTTTTCAATGGAAAATATTACAGGGAATCATTATAACTACATAAGCCTATAAAAAAGTTTAATTTTTAATAGTGATAGGCTAAGTAGAATATAGACTATATAATTCAGTCTCTATAGTGTGGTACTGGATTTATGCTGAAAAGACACGCCGCCATTATTTCAATGAACTTATAATCTAAAATTGCCATAAATATTTCCTTCAGAATAGAGAAAATTCTCTGTCAAATGCTGACAAATTAGAGTCAGATTTTAATATTATCTTAAAAGTCAATTCTTCACAGCTAGGGACTAGAAATGAAAATAACTTATGTATAAGTGCTAAAACAAGCAAACAAACAAACAAGCAAACAACCAGAACCAGAATGTGTGTGTGCCACTTCTTAGTTGTGGGACTAATTATGATTATTACTGTGTGTGTTAGCATTTATAGGAGTTCTGAGTATGCTTGTCACTAGGCCTGCTTCCTCTATGGAATAATCACCATTGTTGAGCCTTCACATTGACAAAACATTTTTCGGCATAGCTTTTGCACTATTTCACGCATGAAGACAGAAATCACACTGTGTGGATATATACCACATTTAAAAATTAATTTCCTGTTTCACCTACACTAACAGCATTGATGGTGAAACACACTATCAGCTCACACTATGAAAACCATCTGAACGCAAAACTTTCTCCTTCTAATCCTTAGGATTTTAACTTTATATTTATTGACTGGCTTTTAGGCTTTAAAAGTATTTTTTTTTAAATTGGCTGAAGATGGTGATCGCACGTGGGAGGCAAATCAAGAAGATCAAGAGTTCAAAACTGGGGCTGGAGAGATGGCTCAGCGGTTAAGAGCACTGGCTGCTTCCAGAGGTCATGAGTTCAAGTCTCAGCAACCACATGGTGGCTCACAGCCATCTGTTGTGAGATCTGGCGCCCCCTTCTGGAGTGCAGCATATATGCAGGCAGAACACTGTATACATAATAAAGAAAAAAAAATCTTAAAAAAAAAGAGTTCAAGATCATCCTCAGCTACACAGCAAGCTAAAGGCCAGCTTAAAAAAAAAAAATGACACAGTGCTTGTCACAAAGGAAACATGTATGTGTGACTTCTCATATATTACCAATGGATATATAAGAAAGCCATAACCAAAGTAAAAGTAGTCTCATTATTCCAATTATTTCCCATTTAGAAAAATAATCTTCATCATAGTTTGAATCAAAATTCTTGGTGTCTATGTTTCCTCAAACAGTATTGCTCTTTGCACTTTGAATAATTTTGGAGATAATATTTCTTTTTCTTCTTTTCTGCTTTTTATATTTGAGATAGGTTCCTACTATGTTGCTCTGGTGGGCCTAAAACTCACTGTGTAGACTGGGGCAGTCTCAAACTTGTGGCTCTTCCTGTCTCCGCCTCTCAAGCTCAGGCATGTGTGACTATAACCAGATAATAATAAAAAAAATGCTTTTGAAGTATAAACACTTGGCATTCTTAGTAAGATGTCCCAATACTTAATGTATGTGTTCCTCTGAGACATGGTCTCCAAATCACTGCACACCTGCAAATTTGACCCTGGTGCTCTCTTGCTCTTGCCAGGCGCTGTCAGCAGAAGGCACCGAGAGAACATGTAACCTCACTTTCCTCCTTTTTATAATTCTAAAGAGTTTGGAGACTAAACTGTCAAGAGTGTGCTGTTGTCCACTTATGGCAGTGAAACTAACAACCAAGTTCACACGTGCCTGGACAATGACAACTGCATTGTGAGTGCTATTCTTTTGACAACAATAGTAAAGTTTCATTGATTGTGTCAAAAAAAAAAAAGCATGCCTTAGGACTGAGGGTTATGGACTGCGTAAATTGTCGGAACTTCATCTATCCATGGAATTTTACTGTGACATTGCTCTTCAGTTCAGAACATTCCACCACTCACATCCATGGGACTCGGGTGGTAATGGTAGCTCCATACACTGTTGATTCCATACATAAAACCATCCAACTACCTCACTTTAGCATGAAGGCTGTGCATGCCACAGCATCTACGTATTGAAATACAGATCTTAAACATTTCTTTCATTTATCTTTAAACTACTGCTATGGTCTTGTGTTGATTAAAAGTTACATTTGAAAAAAAAGCAAAAAAGCTGCAGTTGAACCAAGCTCCTAGAAACTCATAAACTCTAGACCAACAGCTGTGGAGCCTTCATGTGTAGTAATGAGGGGTTCGGGCTGTGTTTCCGGCGCCGGGCCCCTTTTTCTGTCCCGGCTCCTGGTGTGTACCCGAAATAATTACACGGAAACTGTATTCACTTAAATACTGCCTGGCCCATTAGCTCTAGCCCCTTATTGGCTAACTCTCACATATTATTTTAGCCCATCTCCATTAATGTGTATCGCCACTTGAGTTGTGGCTTACCGGCATGAGTCTAACCAGTGTCCATCTTGTGCTGGAGAAGCATGGCGTCTGTTACACTGCCTTCTCTCTCACAGCATTCCGTTCTATCTACTCCGCCCACCTAAGGGCTGTCCTACCAAAAGGCCAAGGCAGTTTTCTTTATTTAATGAATGAGGGCAATATACAAACAGAAGACCCTCCTACACCATTCATGGGACCGAACTAGGCCCTCCATATGTGGGAGACAGGGGTGAAGCTTGGACTATCTGTGAGGCACCTGTCAGTAGGCCCAGGATCCATCCCTGGTGCATGAGCTAGCTTACTGGAGCCCATTCCCTATGATGGGATGCCATGCTCAGCCTTAATGCAGGGAGGGGGACTTTCTCCTTCCCCAACTGAATGTACCAGACTTTGTTGTCTCCCCATGGGAGCCCTTACTCTTTAGGAGGAGTGGGTGGGGGTTAGAAGGAGAAGACAGGAAGGGGCTGGAGGAGGAGTAGGGTGGGGGAGAGAACTGTGGTTGGAATGTAAAATGAAATTTAAAAAATAAACTAAAAATAGAAAAAAAAGCTGTGTGTGGAGGTGTATCCCAGCACTCTGGAGACAGATGCACATGAATCTGAGTTTGAGGCCAGCTTGCTGTTTACATAATCAGTTCCAGGACAGCAAGAGCTACATAGAGTCTTATTCATCTTCCACCTCCCCCCATCTCTTTTCTGTCTCCCCTCTCCCCAACCCCTCTCTAAACATGTATAGCATGTGAATTTCAAAAAAGGAAAAGTCATAATATTTATTTTAAAAATTAATATCAAATGGGTTGGGAACTACAAAGGTATTGAACTGGAGGATCACTTATTCTTTTCTTCTTTAAGAACTAAGTACATCGCCAACAATTATTAACTGCGTAAGGAAAAACAGATGCTATAGCTCAAGTGTTTATACCCCTCCAATAATAAGTGGGAACATAATCCCAGTGTGAGGGTTAAGGCGGAGTCTTTGAGAACCAACTAATTTGCTTAGATCTTAGCTGGATTAGTGCCACTATAAGAAGATCCCCAAAAGGTGGTCCTCATGTGAGGACACAACAAAAAGTTCTACTTATGAACCAAGAAGCAGGGCCTCACCAGATATCAACTCTACTGTCTCCTTGGTCTTTGACTTCATAGTCTCCAGAACTCCAAGAAATACACTTCTACCGTTTGTAATTCATCCTGCCTAGGGTGTGCTGTTATGGCACTCTGAAATGACTAATGGGGTTAGGAGGGTTAGAGAGAGGGCTTTCATTGTTTGGAAAGTGCTCTCTTAATTGTGCATTTTGCATATTTTCAGGATAGTATCATTAGTGAGTACACAGGCTTCTGAGCCAGACTATGGAGGTGCAGAGCGTGGCTTCACTGTTCGCTGTATGATCATAAATCAATTTGTCAGTTCAATCTGAAGCCAAGTAGAGGTCATATATTTAAGTATGTAAAAGTATACAGTATACAACGGTACAACTGAATATAACCCACAATAAACATATAATTAGAAATATTATTATTCTGAAAAAGTCAAGAAGAATAATAGGGCATATTTCATAAATTTTCTAATATTTATATATACTTGGGTAAAATCATTTCCATTTGACTACTATGTTTGATCTTCTGATTTCCCAGTAAATGAAAATTATATTATGGATTTTCACAGAATTTTACATGGCTATTTTTCCATAGCATCATGTTATTGACATATTGTTTTCAATGAGAGTTTCATTGCCAATTACCAACAGAATATGCTCCATTATATAGGATACGTTCAATCTTCTAATGTACCAAAAAGTTAAGGTATGATTTATAGCTTTATCTAAACAACTCAAACACTAGGAGAGTCATATTACCCATTCTGTTAAAAAGTTTTTGTAGTAAGAGGCACGCGGGCCTGCTTCTGGTCCAGTGGCCACCCGGCTCCCGCCGCCCGGTGCCTGGCTAGCTTATACACGAAATAATTACACAGAAACTGTATTCATTGAAATACTGCCTGGCCCATTAGCTCGAGCCTCTTATTGGCTAACTCTCACATATTTGTTTAACCCATTTCTAATAATCTGTGTGTCACCACGAGTCGTGGCTTACCGGGAAAGATTCAGCATCTCTGACCTAGGAGCTTCATGGCGGGCAGCTCTCTCTAACTCTGTCCCCTTCCCAGTATCCTATTCTCTTTCCCTGTCTATCTAAGTCCTGCCCTATCAAAAGGCCAAGGAAGTTTCTTTATTAACCAATAAAAGCAACCCAAATACAGAAGGACCCTCCTACACCATTTCCCCTTTTTCTATTAACAAAAAAGGAAGGCTTTCATTTTAACATAGTAAAGTTACATATAACAAAACAGTTATCAAGCAAGAATTACAGTAACCATATTTAGATCTTTTTTATCTTTTATCATGACAAAGGAAAACTATAACTATAACTATCCATTCTTCAACTCCATCAAAGACTCCAGAAGGATAAAATATTACCTAAGTAAACAAGAAATAAGAAACTTCCAAATTCTAGAAATGACAGAGACATCTCGCTGCCTGGACAGTCACCCAAAGTTCCTTTGTACTGTTCAGGTATCCATCTTCAGCCTAAAGATTGTATTTATGAGTTATTGTTTTTAGACAATTATATTGGTATAGATTTCTGTATATTGATAAAAAGTTAAATTATATTGAATATTGTATGCATGTATGCTTCTACCTCTGTTTGAAACATTGTTTATGTATTGATATATATATTTACCATACTGCAATGTACATTACTACCTCCGATTAAGATACTTATACATTGTCTATATTTGAAAGTCATTGTCCTCATTTATTACACAGTTGTTTATTATCTTAGTCTTTAAGTTAGATAGGTATTGAGAATTATAGATCAGTAGTCATCTATGTTTGTTATATTTATGATTAGACTAATCAGGTTGTTTAGATACATAGAGATTATATTCAGTATAGATAGATAATCTTCAACCTCTTCAAGGAGCTGTAGAAAATGGCCTTTAATATAATCTAGAGTTTCGTAGTTTTGCGACAATGAGACGCACTCACTCCTGGTAACACCAATCTATTCCCGAGAGAATGTTGAGCACCAGAGACACTCCATCTGGAGCCTTTCTTCTTGGCGGAACTGGCCTCTGGGCAAAGAAATGCCCATACCTCAACCACTGACAGAGATACCAAGTATCCGTAAATGGATAAAACAGAACTGTCATATCCTGCCAAGACAGGGTAAGATAGTTTTGAAAAGTTTCTTGCTCTTGAAAATGGTATGTCAGTTACTTTAGGCCTTAGCCAAAGTTGGTCCCTTCAACATTGCAAATGAGACTTTGGGTGACTACCCAGGTAGTCAGTTGTCTCTGTCATTTGTTGCACATTGTGGAAGTTTCCCGATTACACTTCCTGTCCACTCAAGTAATATTGTTTCCCTTCTCAGATCTCTGATGGAGTTGAATATTAAATAATGATAGTTACCTTCCTCACAGTTTAGCCAAGCTTAATTTCAATGTAATATTTAGACTCCTTAAAATAGAATGTTTATTAAAACTCTTGTTATGCATTCCTTGCTTAATATTGTTTATTGTTTGTAATTTTGCATTTGGTGTCTGTTCCAATTGTATATAGCTATGTTGGGTTTGGATTAATCCTATTTAGACA
Source organism: Ondatra zibethicus (assembly GCA_004026605.1). Lineage (NCBI taxonomy): Eukaryota > Metazoa > Chordata > Mammalia > Rodentia > Cricetidae > Ondatra > Ondatra zibethicus. The sequence goes on along the minus strand of PVIU01007187.1, from coordinate 83,043 downwards.
GAAGGGGGAGATTATGGGGGAAGAGCCACTAGCCAATCACATCAAGTTGGGGTATGGCTACTGGGACCCCAGGTAGAAAATCGAGAGAACACAGGTACGCGCTCTCTCCATGCGGTGTCCGCCAGACGGATAGGGCTTTGGCTTTAGTGAGTCCCCCTTTTTTCTTTCATTAAAAATACCTGTTCCTATTGAGCTGGCTTGGTTATTGATTTGTGCCGACTTAATACTTCATCAAGTTTTCATTTAAATTTAAATTCTCACTTACATAATCATGTTTCATGAAAACACTCTGTGAGATACTGGCCGGTATCTGTATTAAATGTCAATAGAGCTGCTTGCTATGCCGCATTATTATCTTGTTGGGATAAGGAAAATGCTCATCACAAAACAACCAGGAATGTTAAAAAGTTAAACCTAGGTAAGTTCTAAATTGGCTGTAAAAAACCATGAGAGCTATAGGAATGTAAAGGATTAACAATGCTAAGGTGGTAAGCAGTACGGAAGGTAAAGATGGGAAGAGGTGATTTGTCAGTAATACTAGTATGGACAATTGATTTCTCAGTGCTTCCTGGGTTCTTGGATATGAAACAATGTGATTTAAACATCCTGTGTGATTCTTGTAGACATTTAAATAAAGGGCCAGCTGTGAGGGATAAACAAATGATTTAGGTGGCAGGTATAATCAAATCAAAGATGATGGTTGTTTCATCGGTAGAGAAATCAATCTTTAAAACATGGGTAAATACAAGGGGAAAAGTCCACATGTAATTTTCTCACTTTTATGAAGTGATGTAATAACGAACTTTTTCCTTCTGCCTGAACTGCCCTGTAACTTGGTTCAGCATTTGATGCTTCTCTGCATCATGGCTTAGGTTAAAGCCCAAGAGTGTTTGCTGCTTCTACAACAGTGGGAAGAGTCTTTAGGTACAGAAACAGTGGGATGTCAAAGAATAGCCCAGAAGTCATAAAGCCAGTTGCAGCTCAATGTCTATTTGTTTACCAAGGAAGTGAAGCAATACACTGATTTCTGCTCAGTAAGGCAAAAAGAATATTTGTTTGGAGAAAAAGGAAAGGGCTTAGATAAATTATTGCTGTATCTGGAGTTAACCTTTTTGCACATTTTATTTTATTTGGAGAACCGATCTATTTTCCAGCAGGGAGAGGTCAGTCTGGATATACCAGCTTTGGGTAGGGACACCCAACTTAGAGTAGAAAGAAAAACGAATCCAACTGCATGGTATGCCATTCATTGTTGGCCAGTGATGTCTCTCATCACCTCCCAGTCTTAGTTGAACCAGGCACCACCCCTTCCCTCACTAGAGGTCTTGGGGTAATGCTGCTTTTCTTTAAACTCTTATTCCCAGACGCGTATTTGAGCATAACCATACTCTGGGTGAGAGTCAATTAATTTCCCAATGCAAAGATCTGTAGCACTTTGTTCTAATAGGACCTGAAACATTAAATATGCAGAATTTAAGTCTCTCTTTGGTCTTACCTACCCACGTGTTAACCTCAGCATTCTGACTGTAGGAAGCTAAGAGACAGTGGTGATTACAAATACTTTCTCTAAGCTGACTTGAATGGATGACCTTTCTTCTTTTTAAGCAGATATTTTAGAGACAGTAACTCAGCGGTCTGGAAAAGCTGGTAATTGTTTCTGCCTTCACAAAAGCAAATTCGGGTAAATGTAAATGTTCATATTCACAGGCATGAAGTAGAAACCAAGATTATAACCCAAGGCAAAGGAGCGTTCAAAATCCTCTGAGATTATGTTTCCTCCAGTAATACCGAAGGGCTAAATTTGTGCATATGGCATTCGTGTGGCCACCTATAAGGAGCAGTTTACTATTCATTTGAAAATGAATAAATATGCAATCGCTTCATAGACGTCGGCTAATATATACAAACATTAAAATCGTTACAGAAACTGAAATGAATCTTTTGAATGTCTCCTTTGCATAAGAATAAAAACAGCAACGACACTTGTGTTTCAAAATCGGATTCTGCGCAATTCCTCAGTAACCGCCATGAATTTGTGGACGAAATAAGAAAGGCCTGTGAGCTGGGGAATTCGTTTTTCTATTTCTGAGAAGCTCGATGAGATCTGATTTTATTAGACAATAGCTGTTTTTAAATGTATTTTAAGACAATGCTTTAGAGAATGTTGAAATTAATTTAGAGATTTGCGAATACACATTAATATAATTCTGCATCCGTTTGTGTAAACAAACACAATTTCCAGAAAAGATTCAATTTACAGCATCGTGTAAAAAGACAAAAAGAATACATTGACTGACAAGCTTAATTATCTGGGTAGCCAGTTCTCGCGCTACAGTTAGATGCAGCTGTTACCCTGACGTCACAGGTTGCCATGGTAGCAACAGCCCCGAAGGAAAAGGGGTGGAGCTAAGCACTCACTGCGGTGCTGCGCTGCGTCTGCAGAGGACGAGGAAGGCTCCTCTGCAGGGCTGACATCTGCCAAAATGAGCGGCCTGGATGAGGGCAATGAGCTCCCTCTCGCTAACACCACGATCCCCGCCCATGCTCCGGAAGATCTGGATCTGAACCAGGACGAGGGATTCCGTGAGGAAATCGAGGCGGCGCGGGCGATGGAGGCTGCAGGTGAGGCCGGTGCGGAGGGAGGCGCGCCCCCGGATTCCGAGTACTGCGGCCCTGCGCTTTGCCTTGCAGTGGCTGAAAATTGCGGTGATGCGGCAGCCGGAGAGGGGCTGGAGGATGCTCTGTCTCCATCAAAGGGCGGGGACGCAGCCTCAGTCCCTGTGCCAGCCGACGACAGCAATAAAAATGGCTGTCAGCCTGAAGGGCCGCGCAGCCCTGCTGGACCGAAAGCTCTGGAAGCCTGTGCTGCGGTGGGCCTGGGGTCTCAGATGGTGCCAGGGGCAAAGAAGACCAAGGATATGACAGCGACCAAGTGCGCCACCTCTGTGGCCGCCGGGAAGGAGGGAGAAGCAGGGGCGGCGATGCAGGAAAAGAAGGGGGTTCAGAAGGAAAAAAAGGTAGCCGGAGGAGGGAAGGAGGAGACTCGTCCCAGGGCCCCGAAGATCAATAATTGCATGGACTCGCTAGAGGCCATCGATCAAGAGCTGTCAAATGTAAATGCGCAGGCCGACAGGGCCTTCCTCCAGCTGGAACGCAAATTTGGGCGGATGAGAAGGCTCCACATGCAGCGCAGAAGTTTCATCATCCAAAACATCCCAGGTTTCTGGGTCACCGCTTTTCGGAACCACCCTCAGCTGTCACCAATGATCAGCGGCCAAGATGAAGACATGATGAGGTACATGATCAATTTAGAGGTGGAGGAGCTTAAGCATCCAAGAGCAGGCTGCAAATTTAAGTTCATCTTCCAAAGCAACCCCTACTTCCGAAATGAGGGGCTGGTCAAGGAATATGAGCGCAGATCCTCCGGTAGAGTGGTATCCCTCTCTACTCCCATCCGCTGGCACCGCGGCCAAGAACCCCAGGCCCATATCCACAGGAATCGGGAGGGGAACACGATTCCCAGTTTCTTCAATTGGTTCTCAGACCACAGTCTACTAGAATTCGACAGAATAGCTGAAATTATCAAAGGGGAGCTGTGGTCCAATCCCCTACAATACTATCTGATGGGCGATGGGCCACGCAGAGGAGTTCGCGTCCCACCAAGACAGCCAGTGGAGAGTCCCAGGTCCTTCAGGTTCCAGTCTGGCTAAGCTCTGCCCTTGCAAGAAGCTCCTGCAGGAGAGTCCTACCACCTCCTCGGTTTGGCCAGCAGCATGCAGCCTTTCGTCTGCTTTCTCTTCCTGTTGGATTGTGTCCTTTGGTTCTTCTCAGTCTCTAGTAGTTTCAAGATCGTGGCTTCCAAGTCTAGGCTCTTCTTTCTCTTGGCCATCACGGTGTTCTGCATAGTGTTAATGGTGTTCCAAGTGCATGGCCTCCAAACTGCTTCTATGCCAAGCTCACAGTGCTGTAGTTTGTACTGCCTTCCTTTGCATGGCTTGGTTCTTGTCTGTGACCATGTGTTCTTCCAGTTTTTTAAAAGTGGCTCTCTACCACAAGAAAGCTTGACATATCCTTACCAAGAATTTGCCAGGTCTCATTCTTCCTGCCATGTTTCTTATTTTCTATGGACTGTGATGAACTTTCACCACTGCAAGTTGGAACTGTATCCCAACCCAGCCATCAGCCCATCAGGACATTCCAACTGATCCTAGCTGTCTTCCTGGGCTTTGCTATTTACCACCGAAGCAGGTGGCTGGTGGGTGACTACTAGGCATGAGTAAAGTAACAGGCCGGGAGTGTTTTATGTTACCACATCGGTCTTGTATCTTTGGTTACTGTGCATTGTGATCAGCTACTGGTGAGTATGAAGGCCTGTGCAATTGCCGACTAGTTCTCTCCTGGTTGAGCTCTGCACAGGCCAACACTGTTCCTCAGGAACTATCTAAGGACCTAAGCTCCTAGGCAGCACACAGGACCCCCTACTATTACCCATGACTCAGCTGGCCATTGGGCAGGATGTGTAGTCCTCATGGGGCAGTGCCCAAAGCAAAGCCCGAGTGACTCCCTTCTAAGCCCTAGCCAACAAATTATTCGGAACTTTGTTAGGTAATGCCCCCCACTCCTGTGTCCACACCCTCTGATTAAGTCAAAGCTGCCTAGGTTGGGGTGGTTGGAAATCATTTGTGGCACTCCACACAGGGTTTGCTGTGGTTTTCTCTCACTGACTCTCCTTTCTTCCTGTTCCTTTCTCTTTGAAGCAGTTACAGCCTAGAGGCAGAAAAATAAAACTGGCTACAGGTTTGTTTTTTTCTCTCCCTGTTCCCCAGTTGTGCCCAGGCAGAAAAAGGTACTGTAGTCTCCAAATCTCTTGCTGTCCTTACTAGTTCACCCTTCTCTTAGTAACGTCTAAAAATTTCAAGGGAGGCCACCTCCACTCCTCCCTCCTTCTCCATTCTACCAGATGCTGTGTATTTCTTCAGCTCTAGTTTGAGAAAGAAGAATCTCAACGACTGACTGTGCAGCCCCTGAGCGAGATGTGAACAAACACAACTAAAATTGCACCTGTTCCTAAAGACGAGTGGGCATTTTTGGGGGCTCAGCCTGTAGAATGACCAGAGAGTAGCTATGTGAGTCATCTCTGTTCTGCTTGTCTGACCTTGGTCCTTACTCATCAGCTTCTGAATTTCCTTCCTTGTTTCCATCTTAACAAAGGAGGAAGCGGGCTGTCGAGTGCATTGTGGGAGACTCCAAGCCTCTTCTGAGGGATGTGGGAATGTGCGGAGTCTGCATTTGCAGGGCTTACTCCCATGGGCACACAATAGTGCTATGACAGCTCCTAGTTCTGAGCCTGCAGCTGTGGACCTCACTCGTCCTCTTTCTGATTTAAAGAACTTATTTGAAGCTTATCCAGAGCTCAGGAGGTTTGGATACCTTCATAGAGGACTAGAGCAAAAGGGGAGCCTATTGCAGAGTGAGTTCTAGGCCTGCTGTGATGATTGACATCTTGCAGGAGCATGGCTGGGGGCAGTGGTCACTGAGGCAAGTTCTAGTGCAGAATGGGGAGATCAGATAGGTTGGGATTTAAAAGGGGTGCTTGGAGGATTTTCCTGTAGTCTTTCCTAATTCTCAACTTTGCCAATAGATCTTTTGTAAGTCTGGGTGTTTTCTTCAGATTCTCAGAGTGATCTTTGTCTGTGGGAGATCAACGGTGTGCACTCCTTATCCAACTGTGCTTGACCAAACCCTATTACTCCCTGTCAGCTGACTGGCAGAATTGATGTTTACAAGCCTGCCTTTTGCTTATCATTGAGAACAAGTGCAAACATTTGAATATCTGTCCTTTGCAGTATGAAGACTCCATGAATATTCATTACTAGATTAACTTATTCTGGTGTCCGTTCCTATATAGCTGTATTCTTAGAAACACAATCCGCACAATGTGATCTTTGAAGTCCGAAGATTTTGAAAACTGTTGCTATGTCTTGTAAAAGTGATTTCAAAAGAAAAAAAAAACGTAACTTGTCTTACTGATATTTCCTGCTGTAGTAATACTTGACACTTTGTTCTTACCAGTGTGGGGACTAGAACTGCTACCACACTAAATGAGACTCTTAGTCCTTTGTCTTCTCCTGTGTGCTTGAAGGAAAAACATGTTACTGTTGTTTCTTGTCTTCATCAAAAAGAAATAAATAAATAAAGATGAATAAAAAGCTCTGTGCTGTCTGGGATAATACAGGTTGGGCAACGATGAACTGCTTCACTCCTATTCACAGGGCAACATGAATTGAGCAATGCAATTTTTTTTTTTTTTTTGGCCAGCAGGTGAGAGCTTATGTGAGCTGGCTTTGAAGCTGCACAGAGAATAACTAGAGGAACTGGGTGTGGTAGCACACATATGGGACTGTAGCTCTCGGGAGCCTAAGGAAGGAGGAGTCTGAGGCCAGGGTGGGCTACAAAGCAACTCAGAGGCAGCTGGGCTGCCACACACACACAGACACACACGCATGTATGTATTTATATAAACACACATATATACACATATATCCCTTGATACAGTTTTAATACAAGATATATATGGGATATATGCCATATATACATATTTATATATTTCTCTATATATCTTGTATTAAGGCTATATCAAAGGAAGGAAATTAAGTTCTAAAATTGGGAAAGAAAAAGAGAAATTCAAGGGAATGGAGCAGGCACAGGGCCGTAGGAATGAACCAGCTGTTTGGCAGTGACGTCGACAGGATGTTGGAGTCTAATTTTCACATAGATTAAGTAGCACGGAAGCCATGTTAACCTGCAGTGAGTGAGTGGCGCTGTCTCATCAGAAGGAGGAATACCTTTGTTAAACTAAAGCTGAAAATAAAGGAAAGGCAGAGTACGGTGGTGTGCTCAGACTACATCTAGGATAGGAAAAAGGCAGAGGCCACAACAGATAGTTAACCTGCAAAAGAAAACCTGCCCTGTTAACTCTGAGCTCAGAAATCATACCAGCAAGACCTGCATGTAGAAAATGCGTCAGGTGCCACCAACTTCAATGACTAGCCAGCTACCTGGTAGTTTTTAACTCAGCATAAATCTTGGTACATTGTCAAATTTTTGCTTAGATGGCTAAAATATTTGGTTATTCATTTTTATAAACCATATACAGATAATGTGGATGTATTTAGCCTCTAAACCCTTTCTGGAACAGTGTCTGGGGAAACTATCACTCATAGCTTAAGTTGTGAAATCTTTTCAGTGTGTCTAGGTATATTTCAGTCACATACTCATATTTTGGGTATTCCTGTTAACGGTTTTGTCTGTTGAAGATGGTGTCATCATGTGTGTAGCCCAGGCTGGTTTCCAACTCTTGACTGTCCTGCTTCTGTCCCCTACATGCCAGGATTACAGATATGTGCCACTGAGCACCCCCTCACTATTTATTTATTTATTTATTTAGAGACAGGGTTTGTGTTGCTTTGTAGCCTGTTCTGGAACTCGCTCTATAGAGCAAGCTGGCCTAGCTGGCCTCTAACTCACAGAGCTCTGCCTGCTTCTGCCTCCCGAGTGCTGGGATTAACAGCATTGCCACCACCGCCTGGCTTTGAGTGCTCCTTTCAAAGCACCACACTGTTGCAGGGAAATCATTTAACATTCACACATTCCATGATGTTTCTTACAGAGGATATTTTAAGCCCCTTAAGACTTAGACCAAAGGAGGCACTGTTAGCATAAACGGAAACAAGGATGGCTCACAAAGAGTATCTTTCCAATGACAACAGTATATAAGTGATAAAGATCAGTATAGGTCCTTAAATTATCATTGAAAAACCCACTGGTTATGTTAGAAAGTTCCATGCTTTTTAGTGCATGTAACTAGAAAAGAAGAAACCCAGGCTTGAAAGATAGCTCTATGGTTAACAACACCTGTTACTCTTGCAGAGGACTCCTGTTTGCTTCCTGGCACCCACATCTAGTGGCTCACAATCATTTACAGACCAGCTTCAGGGGATCTAATGCTTTCTTCTGGCCTCCAAGGCAGTTGCATGCATGTGTACATACAGACAAGCAAGCACACAATAAATAAAAATGAAATAACTGCTTTTCATTAATATTTTTAATCTAAAAACTTTTATGTATGGGTGCCTGGTGCGTATAGAGATCAGGAGGCCAGAGGAGGGCTTCAGATTGCTTGGAACTGGAGTCACAGACAGCTGTGAGGTGCCCAGGTCTTCTGCAAGAGCAGCAGCACTTACCTTCAATGCTGAGCCATCCCCCTCTCCAGCCCCCTCTTTTTAATTTTTATATTACTTTCCTCCCCATTTTAAAATTTAATTTTTTATCATTGTGCATATTTGGGCACGAGTATGGCACAGCATGTGTGCAGAAGTCAGAGAACAAGTCAGTGGGGCCAGTTCTTTCTTTCCACCTGTACATGGGTTTCAGGTCATCAGACCTGGGCAATGAGCACTTTTATCCACAAAGCCAACTCATCAGCCCCATACCTTTCTCATCCAGTTAGAAACACTGGAACTTTTTATGAACCATGAAATAAAACTGAAATGTAGCTTAATAAAGACGCACTCACTAGAGTCAGCAGTGACAAGTCGGTGGGTGTGAGGAGGAGAGTGTTCTCTGAACTCCCACTCTTCTTTGTGAGGTAAAAAAGGTGAGGTCAGATAAGAGGGTGCCTTGGCCAAGGTTGTCATGTGGGAGCTGGGAAAGGACTTTTCACTTGAAGTTACTTTCCTCTACTCTTTAGTGATCAAAAAAAGTACAATTAATTTTTAAATTTTGGGCTTCTCAATTCTTATGTCAACAACCATTTATAAGCATTGGAACACCCATTCTTGGGCCACAAGATGGCTCAGTGGGTAAAGGCACTTGTTCCAAGTGTGGTGACCTGAATTTAATTCATGGGACATACAGGGCAGAGGGAAAGCACACATGCACGCACACACACACACACACACACAGAGAGAGAGAGAGAGAGAGAGAGAGAGAGAGAGAGAGAGAGAGAGAGAGAGAGAAATAAGCATTTTGTCCAGTAACACAAAAAACATCTAGAAGGGAAAATAACTTTATTTTAAAGCAAAGTGAACTCTCTACTTAAAGCCTACAATAGATAGCATCTTTCATTTGGCCCTAAGCTTGATTGTGCATGCTTAATATAACACTCAAATGACATTTTGGATATCAAATATGTCACTGTATATATATGTATACTTATCTATCAACATCAAAGATGCAGATGATAAAGAAAAAAGTTATCCTTTTAATTACCCTGAGAAATGCATCCTCATAGTACACTTTGGGATTCATCTGAACATTTACAAATCTTAAGAAAATAGATTTTCAATGCATATGTTAATATGCTAAATTCAGTGAAAAAATAATGATAATAATGTTTTATAGTCCTGTCTATTATGGACAGGGAGGTTAACAGGCAAAAGGGGACCCAGGAAGTTACAAATATCAACTGAATCTAAACATCTGTGTGAACATGATATGAAGCAAAGTTACTAACACAACTAATCGAAACTGTACAGAACACACCTCTCCTGACCTGGAGTGGATGAGTAAACTTGTGCTTCTTTCAGCCGTTACTCTCTCTTCCCAGTGACAAAGCTGGAACCGAGCTGAATAGGTATAAGTTTAACTTCTTCCTAACGGGAGAAATTACTAAGAAGTAAGGCTATGTTATTTGAAGAAATCATGTCTTTTTACTTATGTATTTTGGGGAAAAAAGAGATAGCAAAAAGCTTGATAGCTTGGAAAAAGAATTGAGCTTCACTAGACTCTGGTGTTCACTATCAATTCTGATTACATTTTTAATATGGACATAGGAAAACTATGAATATTCAGCTGTATTTATCCAAACAAATCTATTTGGAGTACAGGGTTTACTCACTAGGTCTCAAATTACAGTTGAGAATCACATTCATTGGAAGGCTTGTTTTAAAGGCATTGCTGGGCCTTACTCCTAAAGTTTCTGATTTCAGGTTTGGAACAAGGCATTTAGATATGCATTTTCAAGATCTAGGTTGCTCTGTATCAGTTGTGAACCAGGCTTTGGAAACTGCTGGACTAGGTAGATGTATAAATACATGCTTGCATATGTGTTTGTTATCATCTTGGAGAATCCACAAAACTACTAGTATAGAAAATATTAATTCATGTTCTTTTTTAGTTTAGGCACTAAAATTTTTTCTATAACAAGAACTGTTAAACATTAAAATGATTTATATAAAATTATATATACTTTAAAAAGATTTGGTCAATTTTCATTGAAAAATTGTTCCTATAAATTGTTTGCATTTTTGAAAATTAACATTTTTTAGCAGTATGTCTGCTGCACATATGGCTGGTTCATTTTTCAGTAAGTATTATTTTTCTGTCTGTGTCTTGAGAACCCAAGCTATAATGGACTGATGGATAGTAACCAGCTGTCTTTGAATTGTTTGTAGAGAATCTTGTAAATTTGTAGTCCAGGGGTAACTCTGTGAGGAAGGGAAGGAAAAAAAACTGTTTTATAAGCTACCAAACTCCTTTCATAAATACAAACAGATTAAAATTCAGTGTTCATAAGCAGAACAAGAACAGTAATAATAGTCACATTAATGTGGATGGGGAATGACCATGAAGCTTCCACACTACATGAAGAACTTTAGATGCCTAAGAATTCTGGGAGTGGGAGGCACAGTCTTCCCCAGGGAAGAGCACACCATTGATTACCCAGTGCCAAGTGGTTAACCTTGAAAACAGGCACAAACAAGCAAGTTATACAGACTGAGTAGTTTGTAGCTATGTATTTAGGAATACATATGTATATACATAAATGCATATAACAATAATTAATGAAAAAAGAGGCCATAAATTTGAAAGAGCAAGGAGGGATAGATGGGAGGATCTGGGAGGAGGAAAGGAAAGGGGAAAATGATGTAATTATAATATCGTGTCATGAAAACAAAAAAGTAATAAAGTAAATCAGACTTTCTATTTTATCAGTAATTTTGATACTTGTGCTACAGACAGGTTGGCACCAAGGTTACAGAGTATAGAGTAAATACATAAAAGTTACAATATGATGTATATTTACACATACTACACATAATCCCCAGAACTCTGCCCAAATTATACTTTAAATTAGGTGCCACTCAGAGGCATCAAGACTCAAGCAGTCAGTGTTTACCAGAAAAAAACTACTGCTGGATAGGAAGAAGGAACATTGCTTTCCTGATGTCAGAAAAAGCCACATTTACTGGAAAGAGAAAAACATGCAGCACTCGTCAGCATCGGACGCCTTGGATTCTGGGTATTTAATATGAGTGACATTAACTAAGTAACATGCAACAGCTATGCTGCTTATGGTAACAACAAAGATTGGTTATTAAGAAATATGGGGGCTTGATCTGGAGAGATGGCTCAGCGGTTAAGAACACTGGCTGTTCTTCCAGAGGTCCACATGGTGACTCACAACCATCTATAATGAGATCTGGTGCCCTCTTCTGTCTTGTACACATACATGCAGGTGGAACACTGTATACATTATGAATAAATAAATCTTAAAAAGATAAAAGAAATATGGAGGTCCGTAAGATGGCTTCACAGTTAAAAGCACTTGCTGCTCTTCTTGAGGATCTGAATTTGGTTCCCAGCATCCACTTCATATTGTTCAGAAACACCTGTGACTCCATTTCAGGGATCTGATGCCCTCTTCTGGCCTCTATTCCCTGACCCACAAACGTTTTAAAGAGTAGGGTTGACTGGAGAGATATCTCAGTGGTTAGGAACATGTACAGATCCCACAGAAGAGTTGAGTGTGATTTCCAGAGTCCACATTAACTGGCTCATACTGATGGTAGCTACAGCTCCAATGGGATCTGATGCCCATGTGGACCCCTGCATTCCACTGCACATACCAGCAGAGGCACAGACATATACAGACACACATAATTTAAAGTAATAAAAATAAACCTTATAAAAGAAATAAAAAAAGAAATAGAAAAAGAAAAGAAAAGAGGGGAGATGACTCAGGGGCTAACAACACTTGCTGCTTCATCAAGAGGATCTGCATTTGGATCCGATCATTAATATTAGGCAGCTCACCAATACCATCAGCTCCAATCCAGGAATGAAGCTCAAACTAGTATCCAGGCATCAACTTGGATGTGAAAAAAGCAGTCGCAGACACTGATAAACACCAGAGTGGAGTCACTGGGGCCAGAAGGGACAACCAACACTTAAGGACACATGATTCCTGAAGATCAATGAGAGAAAAGGAAAGCCCATGTCTGCCATGCATTCAGGCTGGAGGCTGGGCTGGCTACGAGCAGCAGGAAAGATGGGGATTTTGGGCAGTCTTGTAGCGCTGCAGAGACAGAACTGAGTGGCTAGGAGCCCATTGCAAAAGAAGGGCAGAGACTGGATTCTACTGTTTTTTCCCTTTGCCTAGTTAGAAGAGAACTGGACACTAAGACTCCACACAGAAAGCATACACCTCTATACATCAGGTGGGCTCCTGAGCAGCTTCTCAAACAGGGAAAGACTTCCAATCTGAGTGCCCCAGCCTTTCACTTACTTTGTATTTTCATGAGAACTGAGACATCAGCAAGAAGTGGTTGCCTCTCATATTAATGTTTCCCCAGGTGTCTGGTTTGTTCCACATGGTTATAGCTACTCTTGGAGCCCCAATTACAAAAATTTTCATCCCTTTCCATTTTACCTTTTATGTCTTCTTTAGGCTTTTTTTGAGTCTCCTATGGTTTTTACTTGGGAGTGCTTTATTCTGCACCCCACCTTTCTTTCTGCCTAGCTCCCTCCTCCCACAGTATCCGGGATCAAACCCAGGCCCCTGCACATGCCAGGCAAGCTCTCTCTGATGCTGAGTTGCACGGCCAGCTGCTGCACATCTCCTTCAAGCTATTTCACGGAACACCAATTCACCTTCTACTGTGTCTAATCAGCTATGAAGCCTATTCATTCCAAATCAATTTTGATTTGGAAAGGTTTAATTAAAAATTTTCATTCTCTTAATTTTTACACCTCTACAAAATGTCTCATTTCTTTGTTTTCTATAGTTGGTTGTCTTTGTTACTTTTGTGGTCTCCTAGCCTCATATTCCTGGCAATTATTTTCACTCTGGGCTATATAGTACATGAGTTTTTCTGGGTTTTTTTGGGGGGGTTTCTCTGTAGCTTTGGGGCCTATCCTGGAACTAGCTCTTTTAGAGTAGGCTGGCCTTGAACTCACAGAGATTCGCCTGTCTCTGCCTCCTTAGTGCTGGCATTAAAGGCATGGGCCACCACTGCCCAGCTTACCTAAGCTGTTTTAAGGAAGCATTTGAGTCCCAGAATAATGTATTTTTCAAAAGAGAATAGGTACTCATTTCAACCAAGTATATGTGGATGGATTAACCATGGATGGAAGAACTAATAACTTTTTGCTATTCAGTTAACTGAAGCTGAGCTTTAGCCTCTGAAAATGTGGACCCTACCTTAATTCATCCTTACAACAGGGACTGAAGGAGCTCACCAAGCCCATTATCTCTTCTGTTTCCTATCTTATAAGTTACACGAGTTACTGAAATGTTTACTCAACCTCAGTGGACTCTTTGGGGGGTGGGAGAAAGCAGCCCAAAGCCAGGTTCATCTTACTGGGCTTCCTAAGCATCTTGTCCTGGTAATTTTCCCAACCTGTACCCTATTCCTCCAAACAGATTTTTCTTTTTTAAAAAAGTGTCCAGCCTTTGTAGTTGGTTCCAGATATGGTCCTAACCCAGGCTGTATATCTAGAAGCTTTTTTCTCTGAAAAATAACTCATTATACAGACTGAGCAGGATATATTTAGGAGTGTGTGTGTGTGTGTGTGTGTGTGTGTGTGTACACATATATGCATGCAGCAATTAATGAAAAAAGACACCATGAATTTGAAAGAGAACAAGGGGTATATGAGAGGGCTTGGGAGAGGAAAAGGAAGTGAGAAATGATGCAATTAAATTATAATCTCAAAAATAAAGGACAAAAATAACAATGTCTTGAGAACCCTTCTTTTAAGACAATGCCTCTCACAGTTACTATTTTGGACGGGGAGGCTTCCCAGGTATCCCCATTACCTGCAATCGTCTCAATGCTCGGAATTGCAATAGTGCTGTAGGTGCTGATTCTCCTCGAGGACCACGTATAAACCAAGGAGTCTTCTGCATTCCCTCGTCTCGAGACTGAGTCAATAAAATATGAGCCCCATTTATTAGATAAGGAATTTAGAGGCTTTACCTTTGGTGCCTGAAAGAGGAAGAACAGCTGTGATCAGAATGGTCTCTGCAGTGAACTGGTCTTGCAAGAGTGTTTTTACTCAGTAAACAAATGCAAGTAGGGAAATGCTATAGGAACCCACGGGCCCAGTTTGGGAACCCATTCCAGTTTGCAAAGAAAATAATATTTCCTTATGATAAGTACCCCTTAACATGACCCAGAATTGGCTCTTTAAATGGCCAGTTGTCACAATCTGAAAACTATCCTACAGTATATAGTAAGATATTTTCTCTATGATTAAAATGATTCTAATTTATATATCATCATTATTACTATTATTATATTGAAGGATAATTAAAAAAAACTTCATTGGAATTTTCCCAGTATTACTTTTTTTTTTAGAAGAGAATGAGGACATCAAAATTTATTTATCGCTTTCAGTATATCTTAAACATGAATACCTCAAAAATAGTTTAAAATTACTAGAATCTATCTATCTATCTATCTATCTATCTATCTATCTATCTATCTATCTATTTTTAGTCTCACTGTGTATTCCTGGCTGGCCTAGAAGTTACTATGTAGACCAGACTGGCTGCAGACTTATAGAGATCTGCCTGTTTCTGCCTCCCAAGTGCTGGGATTAAAGGTATGCATTACCATGCCTGGAATATTACTTTTCTTTTTCCTAAAAGAGTATGTTTGAGCCTTCACTGAGAAGACTGAGATAAATATATTCATTTCTCGGGCTAACCATACACTTTCACAGGTAGAATCTTTATGCATGGATTTTTCAAAGGGTAGATGGTTATTTCCGTGTGTGCATGTGGATGTGTGTGCAGGCCAGAGGTCGATGTTGAGTGTCTTGCTGGACTGGCTCGCTCTAAACCTTATTTTTGAGATAGGTTCCTTCACTGAACCTGGTGCTTACTGATTTGACTAGACTGTCTTGCCAGCAAACCCTGGGGACCTTCCTGCCTCAACCCCTTATCTTCTGCAGGCATTATAAACACATGCCACCTAAGAAATGGACAGACAGGATCCTTACCTCATATTTTCCTCTCTTCTCCAGAGGCTCTGTTTCCTCAGCCTTCTCCACGTCCTGCCCCCGAAGCTCCTCGAGAATGAGGACTGTCTCCCAGTTACTATAGTGATGGGCTGGGAAAATATCTGAGTGCATGCTGTCACCAAAGTAAACGACCTATGATTCAGGAGGAAAATTCTGAATGAGGCATGGGTGTGAGAGTGGTGACCATTGCACAGAAAATAGAAAAAATGCCCTCAACAAACATCGGGGCAAGAGAACCAGAAATGGCACAAGCAACTTAAACTTTGGTAGGTAATTTCATAGATGACCAGTTATTTGTCCTATCTGATTCACACCCTTGTTGAAGATGGAATGAAGGTAACAATTTTATTTCATTTTCCTAACGAAGAAGTGAGTCTGTGTATTTTCACACATCTGTAATTAAATCTGCCTCTAGAACTAAAACTGACAACTTACGGGGATTACCTATATTAAGAACACATCTCATAACCACTGTTCAAGAGTTTATACACCTTGGACTCGCCTTGGATCTGCTTAACCAAAACCCTGGGTGCTCTGGATCTGCTGAAACAGAATTCATGGACATATAGCTCCAGCATGTAAAGTTTGAAAGTTCCCCAGGCATTCCGAGGCAAAGCCCCACTGATCCAGACCACAGCCCTCAATCCACAGAAGATGGTGTGAGGTTAAGTGGAAAGAACCAGAGGCTCCTCATCCAGGTCCTTTGTCCACCAATCCCTGATCCATTCTCTATCCAATGATTTCTTCTGCTCCTTATGGTAGACATCATGTAGAGGAAAGGATTGTGGATAAACACGTACCAATGTCCAACGTTGACAATGTGATCAAGGGGTCAAATGCAAGCAATTCTTTAAGGGACAGCTGATAAGTTACTGTCATTTCAGTCACTGCTTGTTTTGTGTATAAAATATTCTTTGATTAGTCGTTATCAGGAAGCCATTTCTCGGGCATCCCATGTCTGAATCATGTACTTCCTACATCGATGGCCCCTTGGGAATCCTTGCTTTTATGACACAGATAAAGACCAGGTATCTACCAAAGTGTATCTAGTCAGAAGAGGAAGAAGAGATGGAGCAGATGCTCAGAGGCATATGACCCGAGATACTTAACTGTAACCATTTACAGTCATGAATCTCTTCATAATTGTCACAGGCCATGAGAAGCAGGAGGCAGCTACTGTTCAGATGTCAACCCACCAGAAGAGTGGTTATCTCATGGAGGATTAAGCCTGTCCAGACAAGGTCTGCAACACCACTGACTCTGAAAGCTGTTGCTCACTTTTGCTGAAGCAGCTTGGTTTCTCCCCTACACCTGCACCGTAGTATGTAATCTCATGTGATGTGTCTATGTAATCTCACGATTGCATCTCAATCTTATGGGCACATATATCTGTGGGTAGTCACATAGACAACTTTTCATTTAGCTATTTAGTTCTGATATATAGAATATATACTGTGGGACTTGCTTCATAATTGGATCTATTTGTCCTACAAGGACTGTGGACATTTAAAAGCTGCTTCTTCTTTTGCTTACTGGATGGCTTTACCTACCTCATGAGACCTCCAGTGAGAGAATTTGGTCACAGAGCTAGAAACCTTGGTTTCCACAGCCATATCTCTGTTCTGTTCCCTGAGAAACATTAGAAACCACCTCCCTACAACTGTCTTCCATTTGGCAGGACATGCAGTCAGGAAACGAGCCTTTCATATAGATCATGTTTGAGACCTTCAAAGATGAAGCGGCGTCCAAGCTTAGAGAGTTGTCTTTGTTTTGCGTGTGTATCTAGACTGGAAACTTTACAGAACAGGAGGAGAACAGCAGGAGAAGAATAAAGAAACTGATGCAGAAAAGTACGCAGTGGAGAGTTCACTTCACCCTCAGAACCTTCTAAGTCCTGCGCTTGCTATGAGTCTTCTTCTGAACCCTGAGGGGACACTGAAGCTGGCACTCAGGAGTCCCTGATATACAACCATTTGTATCTGCATGTGGACATCAAGGACTCTGCCTCAATCAGAAATTACCTTGGGTTCAGGCTTGCCAGTCATTTTCTTCAGAAGCTCATAAAGGTGGGCAGCATTGCCTTGGGAGTACCAGCCAGGTTTATCCAGAGAGGGCAGCTCCTCTTGCTCCTCATCATTCTCTGCAAACATGGTTGACAAGCACTTTTAGTTGGGCTACACCCAGGGCTATAGACCATGTACAGAAGGAAAGCATGTGAAAAGGACGCGTGCGTTCAGTAAGCTTTGTGTGTGTGTTCACATTTGTTCATTTATTTATGCAGGCATGGGTGCAGGCATGCGATGGTGCACATTTGGAGGTCAGAGGACAAATCTTAGCAGTTGGTTCTGTCCTTCAACTACATGGGTTCTATGGATTAAACTCAGGTTGTTTGGTACTCTGTCTTGGCAGGAAGCACCCTTACCTGCTGAGTCATCTTACTACCCTGCCTCTACTTTAATAAAATGGTTCCCTTAGTGAGCATCATAAAGGAAACCCAATTAAACTGTGTTTCTCAGGAAGCAGGGGAGAGGGAACAGACTTTCATCAGTATCAATTTAAATCCAGGCTTAAAATTTGCACCCTATCTCAGCACTGAGAGGGGGAGGTAGACATGGGTCCCAACTATAACAAAGAAGCTATGTGCACTTGTACCTGCTTACAAAGGAAAAATTAGTAGTCTTTAATGGAGTCTCACTGGGTATATTAACCACACCAGGGTAAGCACCATGCCCAGGAGTAGTTGGTCAACACAAAATAAACCCAATGGTATTTTGGTAGATGTATTTTTCTCTACCAAAAAGCTTTTTTTTGTCTTATTGATCTTTTGCTTGTATATTTTGGTGTGTATAGTCTTTGTGTTTTTGTTTTTTTCCTTTTGTTTTCTTAGAGAGAGAAAAAGAAAAGGTATGGAGTTACATAGGTGAGGAACTAGGGATGGTTTGGGAGGGGTTGAAAAAGAGGAAAAATGTGATCAGAATATATTGTATAAGTGTTTTTAGTTAAAAATATTGCAGGCAATGGTAGCACATGATTTTAATCCCAGGACTTGGGGAGGCAGAGGCTGGTGGATCTCTGTGATTTCAAGGTCAACTTGGCCTATAAAGGGAGTTCCATATCAGCCAGGACTGTTACACAGAGAAATCCTGCCTCAAAAACAAAGCAAAATAAAATAGAATACAATTGCACCTTGGAGGATGCAATTACTTCACTCTAGTCCTAGCTTAGGGCAGGAAGAGGGAGTAGTGGAGGACTGCCTGATAACAAAGCATAAGTGTCAACTGGTCCAAACTATCTTCTCCCTCCCACCATGCTACTTGGTCTCTGCCTTCTCCACAACTCTCCCTATCCCTTGTCCCTGATAAAAACAGTTAAGTGTATTTAACACTCTGGATTGTGCCTGCTATTATATATGCCTTATACACTGGCTGGGAGTTGGAGATGACCTGCCTGTTTAATAAAGTTTAATAAAAAGATGCTATGCCATCAAAGAGTCTGGTAGTCATTAGTACAGCCCTGGAAACTATATGGGAGGAAGACACTCCCTTTCCCAGGATTGCAATGAGTTTAGATTTCACAACAGTTGACCTTTTCTTTCTCTTGGTTTTTGTTACCTTTGGCTTCTTTGCTGTACCTCTAAGAATGACTTCAATAAAACAGAGCCACATGCTATATACAAAGGGCCCTCTTTAGAGAATGAAACGGTCTCTACTGGGTTCTGAGAAGGACAAGTGAGGGGTCCGAAAGATTAAGTTGTTGTTAGCTTTGCTATAAAATCATCCTTGGGACAGGACAAGAGTTTACACAGAAGGTAAAAAGTTACATAAGTGAGGTATTAAAATCACATCTCTGGTACTGGTAAGTACCTTGAACTAAAATTTAATTTCTACATGTAAAAGTCATAAGTAGGCTCCCTAAATGTGTGTTCAGCTTGTAATACAAATCACCTTATATATTTATTTGTATACTAAATGTCTGCCACTGCAGCTTAATCTTACAACAAGTGAAATACACATTACTATAACATGAGGTAAATGTCTATCCAATCTAAACTGTGTTGAACACATCTGAAAGTACAAATATAGATGATTAAAGTTTCATATACAACTGACAGCTTATGATCAAAGACTCTTTAGCCCAGTCTTGCAGTGACTATAGAATCTGTTTTTCTAATTGTTCTGCACAATCCAGTGAAAAATCCTACTTTCAAAAATAGTTTGAGGACCAGACCACCTAGCAGCTCAACATTCAAACACTATGAAGATTCAACCTGCTTCCTGGAGACATACATGGAAACGTGATCCATTTCTCAACTATTTTTATTTAGTACCAAATATTTTACTTTGTATATAATGCAGGCTGTGGACAACTGGTAAATACAGAGATATTTTTGAAAGTAGACTTAGATTTGATATGTAGATATTCACTTCACAAAGTCAGTGGAATTTTTTCTGCTGTTTATGAAGTACAAAAAGCCTATAGAATTAAGGCTTCTGAAATGTTGAGTGCCATGTACATAGTTCAGTGGTAGGGAACTTGCTCAGCATGTATGAGGTTCTACATTTGATTTCTGACCCCCCCCAAGTTTCTGATTTAAATGTAGAGACCCCATAATCTAAAAACAGTGAGGTAAGAAAGAAATTGATTTGTTTCCAGTTCAGATTCTAATTCATTACACAGGGTATGCAGGATCTATCTGTAGCTTTTTCCTTGTAAGAGTGGAGGATTCGAATAACTATAAAAGTAGTAGGACAAAGACAATGAAAGTCAGACAATCCTGGTCAAGCGTTATGCAGACATTAAGAGACCATGGATGCCAGCATAGACTACTATATCCAGCAAAACTTTCAATCACCATAGAAGGACAAAACAAGATATTCCATGACAAAACCAGATTTAACTAATACCTAGCCACAAACCTAGCCCTACACAAAGTACTAGAAAGAAAACTCCAACCCAAGGAAGTTGGCTACATCAATAAAAACACAGACAATTGATCTCACAGCAGCAAATCCCAAAGAATGGAAAAAACACACAAATATCACCAACAATGAAAACTAAATTAACAGGGGATAGCAATCACTGGTCATTAATATCCCTTAAAATAAATGGACTCAACTCACTTATAAAAAGACACAGGCTAACAGACTGGATACAAAACCAGAATCTATCCTGCTGCTGCATACAAAAAACACACCTCAACATCGAAGACAGACATCTCCTCAGAGTAAAGGGTTGGGAAAATTTTTTCCAATCAAATGGACCTAAGAAACAAGCTGGTGTAGCTATCCTAATATCTAATGCTGTGGGACAATGGTCTATACCCTGTCACTTGTATTTTAAATAAATGCTGATTGGCCAGTAGCCACGCAGGAAGTATAGGTGAGGCAACCAGGCAGGAAGTAGAGGCAAGGCAAGAAGAAAAAGTGAATCCTGGGAAGAGCAAAGAGGCACTCTGCAGTCATCACCAAGTCACAGAGGAAGCCAGACACAAAGCAAGCAAGATGTGACTGCCTCACCAAAAAAGGTACTAAGCTACATGGATAACACAGACAAGAATAATGGGCTAATATAAGATGTAAGAAAGAGTTAATAAGAAGCCTGAGCTAATAGGCCAAACAGTTTATGATTAATGTAATCCTCTGTGTATTTCTTTGGGACTTAAGGACTGCAGGACCTGGTGGGAAAGAAACCTCGATCAACATCTAACAAAATAGACTTCAAACTAAAATCAATCAAAAGAGACAAAGAAGGACATCTCATATTAGTCACAGGAAAAATCCATCTAGAGGAAATCTAAACTGAACATCTATGCCCCAAATACAAGGGCACCCTCATATGTAACAGAAACCCTTCTAAAGCTTAAATCATACATTAAAACCCCACAAACTAATAGTGGGAGACTTCAACACTCCACTCTCATCAGTGGACAGGTCAGTCAGACAAAAACGAACAGAGAAATAAGGGAACTAACAGATGTTAGGACTCAAATGGACTTAACAGACATTTATGGAATATTCCATCCAAACATAAAAGAATATAACTTCTTCTCAGCACCTCATGGAACCTTCTCAAAAATTGACCACATACTCTATAACAAAACAAACCTAAAAAGGTACAAAAAAATTGGAATAACTGTAACATGAGGGCTGGCTTGTTTGGATTTCTGTCTCGCCCCATTCCCCACCATTTAGTCCCAGAAAAATATCACACAGAGAGTCTGCATTAGGTTATAAACTGATTGGCCCATTAGTTCAGGCTTCTTATTAGCTCTTGTATCTTATATTAACCCATTATCCCTATCTATGTTAGCCACATGGCTCAGTACCTTTCTCAGTGGGGCAGGTCTTATAACTACATAAGCCTATAAAAAAGTTTAATTTTTAATAGTGATAGGCTAAGTAGAATATAGATTATATAATTCAGTCTTTATAGTGTGGTACTGGATTTATGCTGAAAAGACATGCCACCATTATTTCAATGAACTCATAATCTAAAATTGCCATAAATATTTCCTTCAGAATAGAGAAAATTCTCTGTCAAATGCTGACAAATTAGAGTCAGATTTTAATATTATCTTAAAAGCCAATTCCTCACAGCTAGGGACTAGGAATGGAAATAACTTATGTATAAGTGCTAAAACAAACAAACAAATAAGCAAACAACCAGAGATAGAATGTGTGTGTGCCACTTCTTAGATGTGGGACTAATTATGATTATTAATTAATATTAATTAGACATCCTGCTTCTTCGGTGGTCCAGAAAGGAGTGCCGAGAGAGCTTCCTGCTTCCCAGAATTCTCCTATTCTCCTTGCTCCGCTTCTACTTCCTGTCTGGTTGTCCCACCTATACATCCTGGCTAATGGCCAATCAGCATTTATTTAAATCATGATTGACAGAATACAGACAATTCTCCTGTACCACTTCCCCCTCTTTTTTTTTAAACAAAGAAAAATATCCATAGTCTATTTTTTGGGAATGTGGGCGTAGTATTCCAGGCTACTTCCGGCTGGTTGGGGGTGCTGATAATCTCATGGGGACCCAAAGAAAATTTAGAGTTATGATTAAGTCCTGACTGGAGTATCCTGTGAAGCTTGATCATCTTAGGCAGCAATCTTGAATCTGTTCTGGATGTAGAACTCAGACATCCGGGCCATCTGTTCCTACCGGAGATTTCTCAGGTGGTCTTCCTTGATCAAATCTGAGTTTTATTAACTCAGAATGAATCCATAGCCTCTTGTTTCCTGTGGAAACAAAAGCAAAATCTCTTCTCCAAAGTAATATACCTTTTGACTTCAATTTTGAAGTCAAGGTTTAAAAAAAAAAGAGGGGGAAGTGGTGCTGGAGAATTGTCTGTATTCTGTCAATCATGATTTAAATAAACGCTAATTGGCTATTAGCCAGGATGTATAGGTGGGACAACCAGACAGGAAGTAGAGGTGGAACAAGGAGAATAGGAGAATTCTGGGAAGCAGGAAGCTCTCTTGGCACTCCTTTCTGGACCACCGAAGAAGCAGGATGTGACCTGCCCCGCTGAGCAAGGTACTGAGCCATGTGGCTAACATAGATAGGGATAATGGGTTAATATAAGCTACAAGAGCTAATACTTAGTCTGAGCTAATGGGCCAATCAGTATATAACCTAATGCAGACTCTCTGTGTGATTTTCTTTGGGACCTAATGACTGTGGGACCTGGTGGGAGGACAGAAACCAACCAGGCCCCTCATGTTACAGAATGGTGCCTACGTGGATAACTGCATCCACAGAAAGCTTGAGAAAGCTTGGGAAAGAATAGAGCAAAGCATGTTTTCTTGGTAGCAGCAATTTCTCGGGTCTGCTCTGCTTGCTAGAGGCAAGCAAGTGCTCTCATCTAAGAGAGGCTTCCTGACTCAGCTTTAGTTGTAAAGCCTTGCAGCTCTTTTAAGAGGTCCTGCCATGAACACTTAAATGGTGTTGATGAAAAGCTGACCGCATGCTTTTCAGTTTTCAGCCGTAGCAGGAAAAAAGCTGTGCCATTTTAAAATACCAGCTTTCTGGGCTGTCCTGCCAGGGCAAACTTGACTCTTTCAGGCAGGCATTCTGACTATGGAGCATTTGAATGTGGTTTGTGAGAAGAATGTTGCAGCTTGCTTGCTGGCAGGGACCCTGAAACGCTGTAGAGTTGTGGCAGTGAACACAGCTACAGCCATGAGGCTGAAATTTCATAAAGCTAAGGAATGGGCTGGATCTAGCCATCAAAGCCACGACTTTTATCCTACCCATATAGCTTGGTAAATTAAAGACTCGTGTAGTCAGAAAAAGAGATATATACAGTAAAGAGAGATTAAAAAAAAAAACCTCTAAATGGTTTACAGTGTATTAAATATATATACAGGCTAAAGGTTAAAATCCTTAAAATAAAAAAAAAGAGAGTAGTTGTGTGTGGTGGTACACACCTTTAATCCCAACACTTGGAGGCAGAGGTACATTGACCTCTGTGAGTTCAAGGTGTGGTAGAACACACCTTTAACCCCAGCACTGGGGAGGCAGAGACAGGTGGATCTCTGTGAGTTCAAGGACAGCCTGGTCTACAGAGGGAGTTCCAGGACAAAGATACACAGAGAACCTGTCTCAAAAAGCCAAAAGTTAAAAGTAAAAATAAAACAAATAGAGGTTAAAATAAAGCCACATAAAGATGGAAAAATACAAAGAGAATCTTCATACTGTATGCTATTATGCTCTCTTTGAATTGTTTGAATGCTGAGGAAGGAGAAACAGCTGCTAAAAGATATTTGATTATAAATGCTGCTGAACTAATCCAAGATAGGTATTTTGAAAATACCTTGACTTCAAAATTGAAGTCAAAAGATATGTTACTTTGGAGAAGAGATTTTGCTTTTGTTTCCACAGGAAGCGAGAGGCTGTGGATTCATTCTGAGTTAAGAAAAATCAGGTGTGATCAAGGAAGACCACCTGAAAAATCTCCGGCAGGAACAGATGGCCCGGATGTCTGAGTTCTACGTCTAGAACAGATTCAAGATGCTGCCTGAGATGATGAAGACTCACAGGATACTCCAGTCAGGACTTGATCATAACTCTAAATTTTCTTTAGGTCCGCATAAGATTACCAGCACCCCCAACCAGCCGGAAGTAGCCTGGAATACTATGCCCACATACCCAAAAAATGGACTATGGATATTTTTCTTTGTTTTAAAAAAAAAAGAGGGGGAAGTGGTACGGGAGAATTGTCTGTATTCTGTCAATCATGATTTAAATAAATGCTGATTGACCACTAGCCAGGATGTATAGGTGGGACAACCAGACAGGAAGTAGAGGTGGAGCAAGGAGAATAGGAGAATTCTGGAAAGCAGGAAGCTCTCTCGGCTCCCCCCTTCCCCCCCCACCACAGAAGAAGCAGGATGTGACCTGCCCCGCTGAGAAAGGTACTGAGCCATGTGGCTAACATAGGTAGGAATAATGGGTTAATATAACTTATAAGAACTAATACTTAGCCTGAGCTAATGGGCCAATCAGTTTATAACCTAATGTAGACTCTCTGCGTGATTTTTCTCTGGGACTAAACGGCTGGGGGACCAGGCAGGACAGAAACCCCAACAAGCAGCCAGGCCCTCATGCTACAAATAACCCCATGTATCTTATTGGATCACCATGGCTTAAAACTAGAATTCAACAGCAATGTTAATTCCAGAAAGCCCACAAACATATGGAAATTAAACAATGCTCACCTGAATAATGGGTCAAGGAAGATATAAAGGGAGAAATTAAAGACTTCCTAAAATTCAATGAAAATGACCACACAAAATACCCAAATTTATGAGACACAACGAAAGCAGTGTTAAGAGGAAAGTACATAGCACTAAAGCCTATGTGAAAAAGCTGGAAAAATCCCACACTAGTGAATTAACAGAACATTTGAAAACTTTAACAAAAAGAAGCAAACTCACCCAAGAGAACTAGACAGCAGGAAATAATCAAATTGAGAGCTGAAATCAACAAAATAGAAACAAAACAATACAAAGAATCAATGAGACAAAAGAGTTGGTTCTTAGAGAAAATCAACAAAATAGACAAACCTTTATTCAAACTAACCAAAAGGCAGAGAGAGAGAATATCCACATTAACAAAATCAGAAATGAAAAGGGAGACATAACAACAGACACTGAGGAAATACAGAGGATCACCAGGTCATATTTTGAAAACCTGTACTTCACAAAATTGGAAAACTTAAAGGAAATGAACAACTTTCTGGATAAATATCACTTACCAAAATTAAATCAAAACCAGATAAGAAAATTAAACAGACCCATAACTGCTGAAGAAATAGAAACAGTCATCAAAAGTTTCCTAACCAAAAAAACCAGATGATTTCAGCTCAGAATGCTACAAGACTTTCAAAGAAGAACTAATATCAATATTCCTCAAATTGGTCCACACAATAGAAACAGAAGGAACATTGCTAAACTCTTTTTATGAGGCTACAATTACCCAAACTACATGAAGACATTACTAAGAAAAAGAATTACAGACCAATCTCATTCATGAACATTGATGCAAAAATACTAAATAAAATACTGGCAAATCGAATCCAAGAACACATCAGAACCATCATCCACAATGATCAAGTCAGCTTCATCCCAGAGATGCAGGGATGGTTCAACATACAAAAATCTGTCAACGTAATCCACCATATAAATAAACTGAAAAATAAAAACCACATGATCATCTCATTAGATGCTGAACAAGCTTTCAACAAAATACAACATCCCTTCATGATAAAGGTCTTGGAGAGAGCAGGGATAAAAGAAACATACCTAAACATAATAAAGGCAATATACAGCAAACCAACAGCCAACATCAAACTAAATGGAGAGAAACTCCCAGCGATCCCACTAAAATTAGGAACAAGACAAGGTTGTCCACTCTCTCCATATCTATTCAATATAGTTCTTGAGGTCCTAGCTAGAGCAATAAGACAACAAAAGGAGATCAAGGGGATACAAATCAGAAAAGAAGTCAAACTCTCACTATTTGTTGATGATATAATGGTTTACATAAGCAACCCCAAAAATTCTACCAAGAAACTTCTACAACTCATAAACACTTTCAATAATGTAGCAGGATACAAGATTAACTCAAAAAAAAAATCAGTAGCCCTCCTGTACACAGAAGATAAATGGGCTGAGAAAGAAATCAGAGAAACATCACCCTTCACAATAGCCACAAACCACATAAAATATCTCAGAGTAACTCTAACCAAACAAGTGGAAGACTTGTATGACAAGAACTTTAAATCTTTGAAGAAAGAAACTGAAGATGACACCAGAAAGTGGAAAGATCTCCCATGCTCTTGGGTAGGCAGAATTAACATAGTAAAAATGGCAATCTTCCAAAAGCAATCTACAGATTCACTGCAATGCCCATCAAAATCCCAGCAAAATTCTTCACAGACCTCAAAAGGGCTGTATTCAACCTCATATGGAAAAGCAAAAAACCCAGGGTAGCCAAAATAGTACTGTACAATAAAAGAATTTTTGCAGGCATCACAATCCCTGACTTAAATGCTACTACAGAGCTACAGTACTGAAAACAGCCTAGTATTGGCATAAAAATACAGGAGGACCAATGGAACTGAATCGAAGACCCGGATACTAATCCACATACTTTCAAACACCTGATTTTTGACAAAAAAGCAAAAAATATTAAATGGAAAAAAGCATACTTAACAAATGGTGCTGGCATAACTGGATATCAACATGTAGAAGAATGAAAATAGACCCATATCTATCACCATGCACAAAACTCAAGTCCAAATGGATCAAAGACCTCAACATAAAGCCAGCCACACTGAACCTCATAGAAGAGAAAGTGGGAAGTACATCTGAACACATCGGCACAGGAGATCACTTCCTAAATATAATCCCAGTAGCACAGACTGAGAGAAACAATTAATAAATGGGACCTTCTGAAACTGAGAAACTTTTGTAAAGCAAAGGACAGTCAACAAGACAAAATGACAGCCTACAGAATGGGAAAAGATCTTCACCAACCCCACATCAGACAGAGGGCTGATCTTCAAAATATACAAAGAACTCAAGAAATTGGTCATCAAAAGAATAAATAATCCAATAAAAAATGGAATACAGACCTAAGCAGAGAACTCTCAAAAGAGGAATCTAAAATGGCTGAAAGACGCTTAAGGAAATGTTCGGCATCCTTAGTCATCACAGAAATCAAAACAACTCTGAGATTCCATCTTATACCTGTAAGAATGGCCAAGATCAAAAACACTGATGACAACTTATGCTGGAGAGGTTGTGGGGTAAAGGGAACACTCCTGCATTGCTGGTGGGAATGCAAGCTGGTACAGTCCCTTTGGATATCAGTATGGTGATTTCTCAGAAAATTAGGAAACAACCTTCCTCAAGACCCAGTAATACCATTCTTGGGTATATATCCAAAGAATGCTCAATCATGCCACAAGGACATGTGCTCAACTATGTTCATAGCAGCATTGTTTGTCATAGCCAGAACCTGGAAACAACCTAAATGCCCCTCGACTGAAGAATGGATAAGAAAATGTGGTACATTTACACAATGGAGTACTACACAGCAGAAAAAAATAACGACATCTTGAAATTTGCAGGCAAATGGATGGAGCTAGAAAACATTATATTGAATGAGGTAACCCAGACCCAGAAAGACGATTATCACATGTACTCTCTCATAGGTGGTTTTTAAACATAAAACAAAGAAAACCAGCCTACAAATCACAATTCCAGAGAACCTAGACAACAATGAGGACCCTAAGAGAGACATACATGGATCTAATCTACATGGGAAGTAGAAAAAGACAAGATCTCCTGAGTAAACTGGGAGCATGAAGACCAAGGGAGAGGGTTAAAGTGTAGGGAAGAGGCAGGGAGCAGAACAGAGAAAAATGTATAGGTCAATAAAATCAATAAAAAAAATAGTGAAACTAAAAAAAGTAGCAGGACAAAATTATAGCCAGTATAAATGAAATGCTTTTAATAAGCAAGTCTGAAAACACCATGAAAAATGTTCTCATTACATGTGAAAGGTAGGGGCCATGGTGGATGTGTAGTTTAGCCTGGCAAAGACTCTTATTTCCTGAACCTCCCTTTCTCCTTTGCACTAATTAGCCAATTGTGGCAGAGTATGAAATCATCCTCTCAACCTCCATTCAATGGGATGAGATACCGTCACCATCAGGCAAGGATAAAGGATCAGAGCCATCCCAAGAGTCACCCATGCACTTGCTAGCCTGCTTTGAGCCTTAATTTCCCCTTTTTATATAGATATTTTACCTTGCTCGTTGTGTTCCTTTGTGTAACACCGAGATTATCCTTCTTCTGTTTCTAACATTACTAAGCGATGGATTATGATTTTAAACCTAGTTGGAAGCCTTGCTGTTTTTAGGATTCCTTCCTATATGTGAATCTTGACAAATGGTTCCTACTTAGTGTCATATAACTTTCCAACAATGTGAGCTAGAATCCCCCAATTGTACATTTTCATACAGTCTATGCATATTTCTTGCCATGAGTAGACAGAAAAAGTTCAAACAAACATATCTATTAAAATGCTAATTTCTGTTGGGGGTTATGATACAGCGATTATTCTACTAATGGCTCCTTTTCTAAGGTGACATGGCTATTGCCTTTGAATCCTTAGTAACTGTGGGTGTGAGACAGGACTGGGTCCTGCACAAGATTGGGTCCATTAACTGTCACTTTCTCTGGGGGAGAGGCTCATGAAGTCCCACCCCTTCCTGAGGATAGGTAGTTAGCCACTTAACTGATAGAAAAAACTTTTTCTTTTAGTGGTTTACTGATAGGAGCCCATGTTCCTGTTAGTAACCCTAATTATCTCACTAAATCATTGGTACAATTATTTCTTTGTTTCTGTTGGCATCCTGACTAGGGTGAGTCGATTTTTAATCGTGTGTCCTTAGGAAAAGTTCAAAAAATAGGCTATACCAGCAAAATTATACTACTAAAGGAAACAGTTTGATAGTAAGTTGAAGCAAATTCAGTAGAACAGAAACAGAACAGGACCTGGGGAGAGATTGCCTTAGTGGAAAAAGTGCTTCCTGAGGATCTGTGTTTCGGTTCCCAGAGCTCACATAAGGCCCAATGTGGTAAGCACACATCTGTAATCCCAGCGTGCCTAAGGAACTGTAACTGCCACAGTGACAGATTCCAGAATCAGCCACTTTCATTCAGTAATGTTTCAGTTTTATGGGCAGAGTGCTAAGGACTACTTCCTAAATAAGGCTGATACTGATAGGAGGCACATCTCAGTGAGTGAGAAATCTCAGCAGGCAACTTCCCCATGATGCTGAGGAGGTCAAGGGGGGTCACCAGAGGATGGAGGACACATCTCCAGTATTTCCTTGTCCCTGAGAGTGTCATCTTCTGAGCTTAGAAATGTAGAAATCACTGACCCAGTCTCCATTTTAACAAGAGCCATAGGTGGTTCCGTGTATACATTAGTCTCAGAAGCAGGGACAGAGAGAACAGTCAGGACAAGGACGTGGATGACAAGTAAAAGGCCATGTTCCTGCAGAGACACTATAACCAGTACATATTAGGGAAGAGAAGGAGAACTTACTAGCCAAGAGATGGTTATATGAAGTGGGGAATCTACATATGAATGAGATTAAATACTGTGCCTGCCAATAAGTGAGGAACTGGAAAGATACTGACCTGCTTAACAGAAAACAAATTGACGCCAGAGGCAGTGTGATCCGCAAGCCCTAGGAGAGAGGTTACATAAGGATTGCATGGCAATGGGAAAGAGTGAAGACAGGGCATTCTGGCTCTCTGGCAGTTTCACGGTTAAGGCAGCATGGCAATCACACAAGTTGATTCATCAGCATGCTTGGTTGTCTTTGTTTTCTAGCTGGAAGGAAAATAAATGTTGAAAACAGCAAGTGTTACGCAGGGAAAAATACCCCGTGACAGTCAGGAAAGGAGACTCAGCTAGGGAAAGATGGGGGAGTCCACATGTAGACAACAGCTGAGGCCAAGGGACCAGAGATGTATGCTGAATTTCCAGAATGGGGCGAGGAGTGAGTTGGCAGCATTGTGGCCAGATAGGAGCTGGGTTCATCTGAAATTTCTAATCTTGTAAAGCAGAGAGCCTCCATCTCTCCTGAAACCCCTAGCACTGGGGTTTGAGTAGTGCAGGAAAGGACGCTGGAAAGAGGCAGATTCTGCCTATATCATGATTCCCTCACCCACACACTTTTCTTAAGGTCAGCAGGGATCAGGCTGAAAGAGTTGCTGGGCCCCCATTTGCTACAGCACATCAGCTCTTCTCTAGTTACCATGACAACCACTGACGTCAGGCACATGCCACTGATCAAGTACACATGAAACACAGAGATTGGCTCCTGGAATTTTCTATTTCATCAAGGTCACTGTCTTCATTTTATTTCTGCCTTTAACTGTTTGGAACAAAGATTTAATTTACCTCTGGCAGTCAGGGCAGAAGCCTGATCTGATGGGCATTGTTAACACGGACTATGGCTTGAGGGTTACAATGCTGATATGGGCTGGGGCTTGGTGGTGGCTGACTATAGTGACCCAAGCATATTGCAGTGCTGCATGCATCAAGTCACCTGAGAGAAGATGATGGCAAAGGTAGGAAGGTAGAGGCCAGATGAAGGACAGATGTAGAGCAGGGTGACCGAGAAAAGGGCTGAGTTATCATCATTTTCATAAGATCTGTGACTGGAAAAATTCCGAAGAGATTTCTGGATTGTGGAAATGGCAGTGTGTTAAGTGGCAGGGGGCTGATGAGCTCCTATGAGCAATCCCAGTTTCCAGACCTATTCCGGAGTGTGGAAAGTGTAAAAGATAACTCCATCTCTGTAGGTCAGAAAACAAAAAATTGGAACCCCTCAATGCACAAGTGAGGGCAAAAGCATCCACAGAATCAGAAGGCCAACAGAGAGAAAGGAGAGGCACACACAGAAGGCTGGGATCCTTAGCAAGACAACAGAACCGGAGAAGGGGGTGGGGCACTGACACAGCTGGTGGGCTGGAGAGGGCAGAGATTGCAGGAATTAAATACAGCCACAGGGCAGGAGCCACAGCACAGCTCTCTGGGGAGAGCAATGTCATGCTCTGATGAACACAGATCTCCATACCTTCTCTTGCACTCCCAAAGTAATTTATTTGAGCTAAATCCCCCAATTTCAGGATCCTTTATATCTTCCATTTAAATGTTTTATATCATAGTCCAGCAAAGAAAACAACCTTAGACACACTTGGACACTGAGGCATTTCTAACCCTCTCTACCACGAGCATGAAGGCACAATTCTAAAGGGGGTTTCTAGGCATCTTATAGAAGTCACAACAGGGCATAGCCAATCTAGACTTTTAAACAGCAGAGTAGAATTACAAAGTTAGATTCATAAGACTTTCTGGATTCCACGCCAGGGGTAATATAGTAAAAATGGACAAATGGGTTATGGCACACTGAAAAGCTGCCTTCTGCACAGCAAAAGAGACAGTCAGAGGAGTAAAAAGACAACGTGTAGGAGGGCGATTATATCTGCAAGCCCCAAATAAGGGTTAGTCTTCAAAATGCATAAGCATTCAAACACACTCCAGGAATGGAGCTGTGTGAGGAGAATTCTGAATGCTTGTGAGACCATTCCAAGAAAACAAGACAGGAGTCTTCTGACTTCGGTTTCTTCGAAACATGGAATTGTTCTGGGAATGTGTTTATGTGCTCCTCCCAGGTGTAGCAGAGAGGAGTTTACTTCAGATTACTCACTATTGCTTGCTGCTGTTATTTAATAAAATGCATAGCTATCCTTTATACATGTCTACGGAAAAACATGTTTTTGCCATGTGTAGCTGGTCCTTGTGATTGTATAGAGCCTGAACTCACAAGAACTTTACTCATGTAATTCTCCCTAACTCCAGAATATAAGTCGTCTGAGGCTTTGTACACGGTTGGCTATTGCATTTATTATTTATGCAGTCCACTGCATTTTTAGGCTCCATTTCCCCATGTCCCACTGCTTTTGGAGTGGTAAATAAGGGGGGCAACAAATCAGGGCCCTGCAGTCAGCTATGAGCTGAGAGGGGGACTCTCACTCTCAGAAGCCATCTCCTGAGAAGAGGAGGGGAGTGAGCATGAAGGGGCAAAAACCAGGGAAGGCCTTGCCTTGTGTTCAGCTTGTATGCATCACTGTTTAAAGAAAGGAGGGCAAAGGATTAAAGTCACAACGATTAGATTGCTTGCAAATTGTTCATGATTACAATCCCTAGTTTCCAAAATACAAACTTTAGATGAAAGAGCATGGGACAGAGTACAAAATTACGTTGAAAACGCATATGTCCTAGGGGAAAAGATCCCTGTTCAATTTTGGGTCACATGGGGATTAATTTGGACTATTTTTAAAATATTTAAGGGTGATAAGGAAGACATTAATCATGAGGAAGAGATGGCTAATTCCTTGAATGAATGTAAACTAGATGACTGAACTTTAAAATTGGTAAAATAGATTTCCCCTGATCATGCAAAGTCGAAAGTACAAACAGCACTACAGATAACTATGCTGGTGACAACTCCTTCCATTCCTTTACCCCTTTAAATAGACATCCTCCATCGCTGAAAATGACTCTGAAGCATGGGGTGAGGAATATGATAACCAATTTTCCCCTACCCCGATGGTTTCTCTGTGTAGCCCTGGCTGTCCCGGAACTAGCTTTTGTAGACCAGGCTGGCCTCGAACTCACAGAGATCCACCTGCCTCTGCCTCCTGAGTGATGGGATTAAAGGCATGCGCCACCACTGCCCTGTGATAAACAAGCTCTGATGAGGACTCAGGAGAGCCTATGAAAAAGCTAATTTTACAGTCTAGAGAAGTGAGGGCATGGAAGGGAAATGGATTTTTTTCTTCCAATTCCTCTTGGCCTCATGAATTGTGCTTGGTGTTTCTTGTGTACTAACCAAACTATTTAAAGTGTATGCACCTGCAGTGAGAGCCTCTGAGCATGCGTATTGGTCTTATGTTCCTCATCCTCCTTTGCTTCAATTTGTAGATTGGATGGATCCAGTTCCTGTTATCTTCACTAAGGACTCTGTGCTTATGACTGGACCTTGGGACTGTAATAAACTCATCCACTCATCTGGAGAAGGTACAGCACTTAGTTTTTCCTCAGGATTTAAAACATTTATTTGCATAGGACATCATCACATTTGTGTTTCTATTAAAGGCAAACATGGGTTTACATTCTACAAGATATCATCATTATTATTATATTTATATATTATTACAATTAAATAATAATATTACAATATTATTATTCTATAAGATATTAATTATATGGGTCTCTTTTTAAGCTATTCTCTAGATTTTTCCAATTAATATAATAATGTAACCAATAGTACCAAATATAGTTTGGATTCCTGTTCTTGGTGGCAGAGTATTATATACAATGTTTTCACTGATCTAATATTTATAATTTGCTTGCTTATAGGATACTCATGAATCAAATGACAATTAAGAGTTATCTGTAACATCTCCAATCAAAACTGCTCTGAAATTCTGCATTTAAAAAATAAAAAAGAGGGAGACATTGGAACATGGTTCAGCAATGGAGCTGTGTGAGAATTTTGAGTGCTTGTGAGAACACTCCAAGAAAACAAGAGTCTTGTGACCTCAGTTTCTTTAAAAATTGAAATTGTTCTTGGAATGTGTTTTTGTGTTCCTCTCGGTGTAGCAGATAGGAGTGAGTTTACTTCAGATTAATCACTATTGCTTGCTGCTGTTAGTTAATTAAATGTTTATATTATCCTTTATATGCCTCTATGGAAAAACATGTCTTTGCCAGTTGTGGCCTGTCCTTGTGATTTTATACAGCTTGAACTCATGAGAACTTTACTCATGTGATTCTCACTAACCTCTGGAGTATAAATTGTCTGATGCACTAAGTAAAGTTGGCTATGCATGAGACTTTAGTCCACCTAATTTTTAGGCTCAATTCTCCCAAGTACCACCACGAGAGTAGTAAACACATCAAGAATTCAGTAGAAAAGTAATAACCTGAATGAGACAAAGGGTCCAAGCAAGCATTTCTCTAAAGATACACAAATGCCCAATAAATCTATGAAAAAAGTTCATCATTAATCAACAAGAGAAAGCATATCAAAGGCTCAAAGAGAGATTACCTCATTCCCTTTAGACAGATTTTTATTAAAGAGAGACCAAAGAGACCTCATCCAGCAACAGATGGGAACAGATGCAGAGACCCACAGCCAAACATTAGGCAGAGCTCGGAGAGTCCTGTAGAGGGAGAGAAAGGATCGGAGGAACCAGAGGGAACAGGGACACCACGAGAACATGGCCCACAGAACCAACTGACGGAGACTCATGGAGGCTCACTGACATCAGGG
Organism: Ondatra zibethicus; assembly: GCA_004026605.1. Lineage (NCBI taxonomy): Eukaryota > Metazoa > Chordata > Mammalia > Rodentia > Cricetidae > Ondatra > Ondatra zibethicus. The sequence continues at coordinate 48,299 of PVIU01007187.1, read as the reverse complement.
AGCCTACAGGGGTTTGGCCTAGGTCCTCTACATATATGTTATGGCTGAGTTAGCGTGGTGTTCTTGTGGGACTCCTAACCATAGGAGTGGGAACTGTCTTTGACACTTTTGCCTGCTTGTGGAACCCTTTTCTTCCTACTGGTTTGCCCTGATATGTGGCATATGCTTGATATTATTGTAGCTTATTATACCATATTTGGTTGGCATCCCTGGGAGGCCTGCTCTTTTTTGAGGGGAGAGGGAGGGGGTGGGTTTTGGGGAGGGGGGAAGTGGGGAATGAGAAACTAGGGAGAGGGAAGGGAGGAGGAGCTGTAGTTGGGATATATGAGAGAATAAAAAAATCCACAAATAGTACAGGGTAAGGGAGGATATCAAGAAAAGGTAAATCTTGCTCACTATTAAGTAAAATGAAATTAGTATTGCATAGAGGTTCTTCCAAAAATTGAAAACAGGGCTGGGGCTCCAGTGAGCTTAGCATGTATGAAGGTTGGGTCTGATCCATGGTACTGCTAACACAGAACTACCATATAATCCAGTGATTGCACCACCGAATACATATCCACACAACAGGAAGTCAGTATATAAAAGATATCTACACTCCCACATTCACTACAGCATTTTTCTAACGGTCAAGATTCAAAGCCAGCCCATATCAACTATGGAATTAAGAAAAACTTACATGTATATAATATAATATAGCGTTCACAGGAGGCTAGTTCAAGAGCCACCTCCCCCCAGAGTCTCTTGCATAAAAAACCATTGTACTTGCAAATTGTCCATACCTATCTGCTTTCATATTGCCTTTTCTAGTTACTCACATTACCTAATGTGATGTAAAGGCAACCTTAATAGCCATCATGTGTTATCTAGAGAATGACAACAAAACATCTGCACATGTTGTGTTCAGTGCCTATGCACTTTCTTGGAATAGTTTAGATCTGATTGAATTTGCAGGTGTAGAGGGCTAAGCATACACACATTGAAATACTGCTTAGCCTTAGGAAGAAAGCAATCTTATTTGTAACATTGTCAGTTAACCTAGAGGATATAAGGTTAAGTGAATTAAGCTAGGTACAGACAGACTGATGCTATATGATCCCACAAAACCTGACCTGGAAACAGACTAAAAGTTATGAGGGAGGGGGATGTTGGGGAGATATCAGAGAAAGGTGAACCGTAAGGATGAGTGCTTGAGTTGTCCATTACACAGTGCACACAGATGTTAAAGTACCATGGTGTCTATCATAAATATATAATTTCAGTTGTTAAAAATAAAATAAAAACTATAGTTAGGGGAAGTATAATTTTTTTAAAAAAAGTTTTTTAGAACCACAAATATGATAATTTTGAAAAATGTTATATTTAGGCAGGAAGATTGCCATAGGTTAGAGACTATCCTGGTCTACCGTGTGAGTTCCAGACCAACCAGGGCTACATACTGAGTCTCTACTTAAAAACACAAACAAACAATATAGGTTATACTTATTTTCAGTATTTTATATATACATACACATATTGTTATGCCTTACTTACTTTACGGATATATGTATGTTTAAGTGGATGCATGCACTACCTGCACGCAGTGCCCATAGAGCTAGAAAAGGAAATGGTGTTGGATCCCCTGGAACTGGAGTTGTCAGCAGGGAGCCTGGGAACTGAACCCCGTCCTCAGCAAGAGCAGCAAGTGCTCTTAACTACTGAGCCACCTTTCCAGCCCCAGCACATGTGTATTTAAAGATCTGTAATACTTTTGTTCCATCTGTGCAATGAAAGAGACACTGAAGTCCGTTGATAAACATAACTGACAGCATAGTTCACATCATCATTTTTATCATACTGGGCTACAAAAGTCCAATGTGGTACCGTACAACTAGAGAAGACACCCAGAAGTCAGGCCGGGAGAGTTTCTACAGAACAGGTTTTAAACAGCCTCACTTTTCTCTCTGGATACTCCTCAATTAAACAGAGCAACATTGAAAGCCTCTCAAAAGTTAATATGCTACTGAATATTATGATCTGGATCTTAAATGCTACCAAGAGCCTGTGTTGAAGACTTGGTTATGGCTAGTCATGCTATGGAGGTTTTTGAAGGTGGGGCTTAGAGGAATCGGGCCCTTCAAAGGGACATTAGCCCCCGCTCCCCTTTCTGGCAGCCATAAGAGGAGCAGATCCATTCTTTCACATGTCCTTCCACAATGGACTGTTTTTTTCTTTTTCTTTTGTTTCTGTCTTGTTTTGTTTTTGGCACACACACACACCCTTCCATGATGGTCTACTTTCTCATAGGTCCAAAATAACAAGGCTGAGTTACATGGGCTGAAAGTCTCAACAAAAATAAACATTTTCTCCTTTTAAGATTTTGTCAGAGACCTACAATAGAAAAAATTATTAAAATGATTCTTAATGATATTCTGCTGTACTCATAGATCAGTGCCTAGCCCAACTGTCCTCAGAGAGGCTTCCTTCGGCAGCAGATGGGAGTGGTTGCAGAGACCCACAGCCACACATTAGGCAGAGAGTCCAAATTGGAGATCTCCATCAGATCCCTCCCCTTGTAGCTCAGGAAGCCTCGGAAGAGGGGTAGGAAAATGGCTAACTCTGACTTATTAACGTATTTTCTCAAGCACTTACAGTGCATTACTTACACCATAAAATTTCAGGTGAGATCCATGCCCTCTGTCACTGAAAAGAGGGAAAAGCTGACATGTAAACAAATGATTACCATATTAAGTGAGATACAAAGCAAAGCTGAGTCAAGTTTAATGTAAACACAGGTTTATATTTCCCTTCTCTTCTTGAGGAGACATGATGCTCCCCATAACACAGTGTCTTGCACTTGGTGTTAGTCAAAGATACAAATGACAAACAGCAAAACACAACTTACCAAGTGTTTGGAAAGGCCTCTGGCTTGGGAAATGTGAGAAGAATCCAGGCTTTAATGCATTTGTAATCACAATGTCAAAAAGGTCTGCAAAATCCTTCCTAAAAAGCAAAGTAAATTTCCCTTAAGGAATTAGAAAAGTTCCACAGAAAACAGAACTGAACCTATGCATTTTATCATGGCATCAATGTTCACCTTCCAATCAACTCTCACATGCATGTAACATGCAAACATTTATCTCATACACTTTAAGTTGGAAGCTACACTGGAAAGAGAAGGTAGTTAGGTACTAGCCAATTCTTCTAAAAATACCACAATTTCTAAAAGCACACACATAACAAAGTAAAGCAAAGCAAGTAAAGAAGAAATGAAAGGAGAGAGAGAGGAAAGCAAGCAAGAGAACAGAAGCAGTGCTGACGCAGACAAGGAACTCACTCTCTCGTGAAAACACCTTGGTAAGCAAGAGAAGCTCTAGTAGCCGGAAGTAGTTCATACGTTCAAACACGAGGACTGGAATTCATCTGCACTTATCAGCTGAAGAGCCAATTGGCTTGGGTCTATACAGGTCCCACAGAATGCAGCACCATAATAAGCCCAGTGACAGTTCTTCAAGTGCTCAAAACATAAGGTTACTTTATTTTGAAAACCAGTGAAGTCTTGTAACAGTTTATGTGGAGTGCTATGCCAGCTAAGGTCTATCTGATGAACAATGGTTCTCTCTAGGGCTCACCATTACCCTGGAGAAAGTGTTTCAGGTTGTGTTAACGAATGAAATGTGCAGAGAGTAGAAATTAAGATGAGAAGCAGGATTTCAGTTATCATGGTGGAAAAGGGAACTGAAAGCCCCAGGTGTTCCGATGTATGGTCCTATACCAGGGCTGCAAAGATCTCCTGAAGAGGTGACCTCACTAGGCACCCTGGACACCAGCCTTAACTCACTTCAAGGATATCTGCCTATATATTCTCAGGAAGCAGAAAACCAACCCATTGCCAGGTAAGTATGCCTAAGAACAGACTAAATTTGCATGCATGCTAAAGAACACAGAACAAGGTAATTGATGGATGTAAGCAAAGGAGCTATGGCTTAGTTCACATTCAGGGCAAATGTGTTTGTTGAGACTTGAAATCTTAGAAGAAATCTAACAACCCTCTGTGGAATCCTGTTTTGACTATGGGTCTTCCCTCGTATTGCCAAGAATGACATACATTAGTTTAACAATTATTAAAGCTTACCAGCTATTCTATATAATATGTACGGTAGCATGTACTGCATTATTTAAATATGCCCCTATATTCATAAGGAAGGGTTGTCCTAGTTTAAGACAGTGAAATCAAGGCTCAAAGAAGTTATAAACTGTATCCCAGGCCACATAGGTCCCTTTTCAAAATCTATTACCTTGATTTTATGTTAATTCCACCCCTGGCTTTGCCAAATGGCACAGTGCATGGATCTGTACTGAAATGGATACAGGGGCTACATCCTACAATCTGTCAGGAGTATATTCTTTTCTTTTTTTTTTTAAATCAAGTTTGAAGTAAATTTATTAAATACTGGCCAGGATGATGGACACTGGCTGGGATTCCCAATGGCTGTGAATTAAGTTAGTTATCATAATGGCAAACCCCATGAGGCTACATACTTCAGCCTCTGTCCACCTGGGGATGAGCATACATCCTGACATACTTCCTGTCCACATACCTCCTGTCCATGTGTGATCAAACACATCCTGTGCAGCTGGGGCAGTCAACCTTGTTTACAGAAGTGAAAGCACGTAGCTTGCGATCTTACATGAGCAGCCCCAGCATTCCAGGAAAGATTCTAAAGTCAGTCCTTAACAATCACGTAAGGCAGAGCACTGAAATCCATGAAGAACGGCTGGTCACTTACCCAAGGATATAAGTGCCAAGAAGTTTACAGTAATCACTGTGAGAACTGGTGATCAACATAGTAATTTTCCCAGCATCCTTCAGCTGTCGAAGCCACCTTCTTACAGACTCAGGACAGCGGTACACATACTTGCCTAGATTTCTTTTTATTTCTGGAAAGAAGAATCCACAATTTTCTGAAAAATAGGAACAGAAAGGCAACATTTTTAATAAAAATGATTTTAAACTTAGTTTACTTTCAGACAAGTATATGTCTTTCAAAGCTGCAGAAAAATCAAAGGCATAAAGACTAGGGTTGAACCATCTATCAATTATGCCAATACCAACTACTGTTGGTTTGCTTGTTTTTGGAGACAGGATCTCTTTATGTAGTCTTGGCCATTCTGGAACTCACAGAGATCTGCGTGTCTACGCCTCCAGCGTGGGGATTAAAGGCATGCACTGACTGGCCTAACTACTTTTAGTAGCAGTATTTCTGGGGCTATAGAGATGAATAAGTTGCTAAGAGTGTGTACTGTCTTGCAGAGGACTTGAGTTCAGCTACCAGCTCTTCGGCAGGTTCAGCAGCTCACAAACTGCCTGTGATTCCAGCTCAGGGCCCAGAGTCTTTTATTGTTCTCAGTGCCTTCACTCGGACACAGACACAGACAGACACAAAATGGAAAATCAAAGCTCAAAAACACATTATTTGTTTACTTTAAAAAATAATGATAATTAGCCAGGCAGTGGTGGCGCACACCTTTAATCTTGGGAGACAGAGGCAGGTGGATCTCTGTGAGTTCAAAGCCAGCCTGGTCTACAAGAGCTAGTTCCATGACAGGCTCCAAACCGACAAAGAAACTCTGTCTCAAAAAACAAAATGATAATTGATAATACTGTTTCATGAGAATCAATGTTACTAAAATAATGTAATAATCATCATCACATTTCAAAAGAGAAAACCTTACTGTATTTTAAGTGAGCTGATTAATAAATACTGAACAAATATTTAGTGAAACCAGGTAAGACCCAAACATTCAGATAATGCACCAGGAGCCCGTCTTTGTCAAGGAGCAGCTATTCAGCTGTCTGTGTCCTTCAGAGGGACAGTCATGTCATTTCGGATGAAATACAAACCTCTATTGCTAGGTTACAGCTACTTAAAGGTTCCAGAGCGAAGCTGCCAGAGAAGGAGGTAAGGCACTCAAAGGCTGGAGTGGCTAACTGGAGCTGCTGTCCCCAGCCCTCATAGCATTGGGCAACTGCAGGTTTTGTTGAAAGGCCAGATTTGAAGAGCATTTTGGAAAGACTGTTTTCTACGTGCAGTGGTACTAGTAATCAGAGAAGGGAATCCAAGTTCTTAGTGTCTTTAATGCTAGAAGACCAAAACAAGACGTTAAACTGTAGTGACTCTGCAAGCCTGGGCTACCCCCTGAAACTCTGTCCACAGCAATGCACATGAAACAGCAGAACTGAAGATATTTTAGGAATATCAGCACACCAGGCTGGAAGAGTCTATGTGAAACAGACAAAGCTGAAGCTGAAACAGAAGCAAACACTGCTCCGTGCCGGCCCAGGCCCACCCCACTTCCTTGCTGGAGAGAACACTGCAATGTGTATGAAGTTTCACTTTCCCTTTCTGGGCCCTGGCATCCGTCCACACTCATCAGTGCATTTCTTAGAGAGGTGCAGAGCCCCACATGCGGCCACTGAGTGCCGAGGAAAGCACCACAGGAGTAGGAGACCCTGGAGTAATGCATACCGCTGAAAACAGGGTGAGGAGCCCTCGTTTGCCATTTGACTTTGCCATGATTACAAATTCTACATAGACTTGTAGCAGTACCTTCAACACAAAGAGCAAGTTAAGGTTGGGAGGAAAGACATACGAGGGACACTTTGACTCTGGATAACATCAGTGGGCCTCAGGACAAGCCACTGAGTCACCAAACCTCTAGATGAAATTTGCTCAGGTGAAAGAAACTCAATCTAGTAACAGCCTACACATTAAGACCGCCTGTTATGGGCAGCCTTGCGCATATTGATGAGGAAAGCAATACATCATGTGGACATCGCAAGTAGACTGGAGCTTAGCGTGAGAGAGGGTATGTTATAATAAGAAAACAATCATGTATCAGAAGACTGAGTGTAAAGACAGTTTTTACACAGTTCTTTTTGTATTTGGTCCCACAAGGACATGTATAGTCCTCTAGAGCACGAATGTTTCAGAAGGTACTCAATGACCCATAGAAATTAAAATAAATTTTCTGTTCTTCAGTGAAGAGAAGGTTCTGAAAATGAAAAGATGTTAAGAAAAAGAACAAATGCAAACGGCAAAGAACATGGCAGTTTAACAGGTATTGGCCACTAAGTACTTTCAGAGGCTTTTACACATTAAGAGCGGCATGCACTTTTGCAGCTAATTTTACATCTGGAAAATAAAGATGCATAATGCATGATGCTGAAAACATTTACAATCTTTTCTGTCTTTAGACAAGGTTTTTCTTGGCTATGTGTGCCTACTGCCCTCTAGTGATCAAAATCCAAATTGCTATTAAAATTAGTGTTAATATTACAAAGGGATAGAAGAAGCATATATATTTAAATACCACAATTTAAATTCATTATCTAGATTAATTTTATTAGTAACTCTTAGTGAGTGTAACCAAGAAGGCAAGTACACTAACTTAATGAGGGAGGAGCAATAATACTTAGGTTACCCTTTCACAAGCCACTTATGGGATAGACCTAAAAACACAACACTGAACAGAAGCCAGTGGGAGATTTCAAACTGCATGAACCACAAAAGATCACAGACTGACACACCACATAACCTCATTGTGTGTGTGTGTGTGTGTGTGTGTGTGTGTGCATGCATGTCATGTACCTGTGTAATGTGGGAGGCAAAAGATAATCTCAGACACAGTTTTCAGCATCTTTTGCCTGCCTGGAGACCCACAAGTACATTAGGCTGGTGGCCAGGGAACCACTTTTCTCCATTTCACCAGTGCTGCAACTGTAAGCAGGTACCTCTGTGTCTGGCTTTCTGTGTAAGGTGTGGGTGCAGGGTGTTGGGTGCAGGGACTGAACTCATGTTCTGATGCTTGCAAGGCAAGGATTTACCAAGTAATCTCCTTAGCCCCCCCCATCACCCTATTCAACAAATTTTGAAATTAGATTTATTTTATGTGTGAATACACTTATGTCACACACATGGAGGTCAGAGGCAGCTCCCATGAAGTCTCTCCTTCCACAGCTGTGGGTCCCAGGAATTGAACTCAGGTTGTCAGCACTGGTGACTAGAGCCATTGTCTGCCCTCTCTACACATTTCAAACTATATTCTTATTAAGAGAGAATTAGTTTTCTATTAAATGATTTCTCCAAGAGACTAAACTTTGAAGGCAAGAAATGTACCTGTCGGCTTGGCATGAAGCTTACAATCAATGCATGAATGCTGGATTAGTATAGAAAAAAGTACAAGAACATTTATATCTTTATATTCAAATTAACAATATAACTTGTGGCATGCTGCCAAAATGTACAAAACAAATGAAGTTTATATTCACTATGTGCTGTCAAAGTCATTTGTGTTTAAAGTAGTGCTCTTTCACCATTATAAAATCATGTTAAAGCCGGGTAGTGGTGGTGGCGCACATCTTCAATCCCAGCACTTGGGAGGCAGAGGCAGGTGGATCTTTGTGACTTCAAGGCCACCCTGGTCTACATAGAGAAACCCTGCCTTGAAAAATCAAAATAAATAAATAAAATGATCATGCTTAATACAATATCAACAGATTACCACCAACGCGCAAGACAGGGAATTCAGATCTAAGGTGGAATGCAATGGCCCTGCTTGTTCTCAACCTGCAAAGAAGTCTGTGTTTTCACTTAACCTCTGAAGGAATTCTGCTTCACTGCCACTCTGTGGAACTCATTTTCCTGGCTCCTCCACCACCCTTCTTAGCCTAGGAGGCTGTTTTCTGTGTCCAGATGGAAAGAAAAGTGAAATTTCAAAAAGCCGACTTTAAAGAAGAAAAGCTTAGCTCTCTCATGCTAAAAATTTGGTTGATACAGCATCATGAAAAAGCCGTCCCGCTGGAACGGTCGGCTGTGTACAGAAGACAGCCTGCAGGAACATCAGGCAGAGTTGGGAGACCTCTCGTGGCCAGAGAAAACTGGTACAACTCCAACACAGAACTGTCAGTTCCACTGACCCTTGTGCTACCCCACTACGCCCGTCATCCCGGAGGAAGCAGGCACTTCTCCTGCTACCCAGCTGCCACCATCGGTCTGCGAGCTGGGGAAGAGCTGCCAGTGCTGGGAAGGGGACTGGAGATGCTAGGGTGCTAAGACCTCCACCACCAGCTTCCAGCTAAGGTCTGCTGTTGCTGCCGCCACTGCAGAACATAATTGAGGACACTGAAAGCGGCAATGCTACCAGTTAATAAGAGCATGTTAAGAAACAGCTGAAATATTTCCTATGGGATGTTAAAATGCGTATGCTATACAGATGACCCAATTAATTATTTTCTGAAAAAAATGTTGTCTACAAAAGGTTGAGGTATTCATCAGAGGATGAAAGAGGTACATTTCTTTGTGTATTTATAGAGGGCAAAGGATACAACCCTTCCTTACCTCTAAGATGGTTCTTTGTTTTATGCACACAAGCTTTCAGAGGAAGGATTTCTATAGACTAGTGGTTCTCAAAGTTAGGGGCAAATAAGAAACGACTAGAGGGTTTACTCTCAGAGTCTCTGATTCAGTTGATCTAAGCCCTTATTTTAAGAATGGCTGCATGCATTAGAACACACATAAATCCAGATAGCAAGTGCAAAACTTCCCTAATAGAATGGGATCATCTAAGTGGGACACTAAAGGAAGCATAGTTAATGTCATTCTACAGATGAAATTTATAACAAGAGTTCAACTGTTTCTTTATGTGCTTTACTTGAGTGTCTTCAATGTCTCACAAATACAGTTTCTTACTAATAATCAACCATGCTCAGTACTTATAAACAAAACTAACTTGATGACCTTATTTTGCGATTAAAATGCTTTTCTACAAGGTAATACATATGTTCTCCTGTGTAGAACCCAGGCACGATGCTACTGGCCCTCAGTTGTCTCCGGCATCATCTTTCAACAGTACATTCTATGGTTCAGGAATAGTCACTTCGCTCCACCACTTTCTTAAACATCTGTGGAGTTTTTTAAAAGATAAACCCAATTTTGCCTTTACTGTTGCCTTCAGAATTCTGATACACTTTAGTTTTCAAGTCTAATGACATGTTTTCAAGTTCACTCGGTGTACTTGGTAATAAAAGAATAGTAAGAGCCACAGCAAGACAATGTAAGTTCAGGGCTAAAAAGCTGACAGCTGGTAATATTTTTCCCTTGCTACTGTCAGAAGAAGTGGAGCGCTCCAGACAGGCCACGCTGACATCATGAGAAGGGCTAGAGGGCTCCAGTGCTATGAAGACAGTCTTTTTGCATAAATACCACCTTAAATAGCAGCTGTACATGAAGTGGGGTTCTCCCCTCCCACCTTGGAACAAGGGATGCCTGCAGACAAAAAGGGGACAGGTTTAGGAACCACCTTCAAGAGCTCTATGGGTTTCATGTCCAACAGTCTTCATTAGTGAGACACATAAAACCTCCTGGAGGGTGTTGTTTTCAACAGAATCTGGCCACTGACTGATTATCCTGATTTGAAACCTAACAGGTCCTTCAGAAGAAAGGATCTGGGAAAAAAACAGGTGAACTATAACAGAGTGCCTCTGGGCACAGTGGACTTGAGTATGCTAATTCTGGTCCCTAAAAAAAGAGTCTAGTTGATTTCTTCATCTCCCAAGCACAAAGGAATCAGAAACAATAACAGGAACAAAAGAATCACATTCTAGATATTACAGTTCACTTACTATACATTTTCAAAGGTAAATTGCCTCCCACTGAGGACTCAAAATACCGGAGCAGTATAGTCACTATGATTTTTACAACCTGATTTTTCTTCTGTAGTATGTAGTCTGACAGAATGCTAAGACAGCCCTAGTCTATACATGCTGATAATAAAGCCCCCAGAGGACACAAACAACAAAAGGAGTCCACACTGAGCACTGTGAAACGCAGAGTGGAGATCACAGGGTGGATGGGGCGGCCACAGCTTTCTCCTTTACAACCTGTAGCTTTACTGTCTTAATGCTACCCATCTCAGAGCCTCTGTCAAGCACCGGCTGGAGAATAGCAGGCACTTGAGTAGGGGCGCACAGGTAAACAGTGGCCAAGTAGGGTCAGCTTCCTGGGAACAGCCTGCCTCAGGCAGGGCTTCTAGTCAGCCCCTTACCCATTCCACTCCTTACTTTTCTTCTCTGGCCTAACCCCTTTTACCTTTTCCACCCTGACGCTTTCCAATCTAATAATATCCAGTGTTTCTTCATTTATTTTCCAGTACCGTTCCTAAACTGAACAACAGATTTTTGCATCTCACTTATACTCCACGAATGCTGTTGGAAAATAGTGACCGATCTCATTCTGGACAAGGAACATATCCTTGTATACTCACTGACCATACTTTGGAACATCTGACATCCAATTTTATTATCTCTTCAAGTACTGTGGACACAGACACACATCGACACACACACACACACAGACAGACACACACACATCGACACACACACACACAGACAATACAAGTTTTATTAGCTAAAACCATGTTCACCCTTACTGACAGAATTTAACAAGTGCAGTGAGTAAATGGACTCCATAGTATTATGACCAGGAGAATGAATTTGAGAGAGAGATGGAAAGCAAGTGCTAGACCCGTCACAAAAGGCTGTGGGAAAAGCCAGTGTAAAAATAAGCCACATAAAACAATCCGTATTACACTGTAAATTTGTTCATAAGGAAACACAACCATACCTGTTTTCAAACTTAAGAGGTGTTTTTGAGTTTTATAATCTATGGGAGAGAGTTGTGTATTAAATAATGAAAGCCATGTGTGTTAAGAAGACAAAAGTCACATTAGGAAAAGTTTTCTTAGGAGACAGATTCCCTTTCCTCTTTTGTTCTGCCCTGTTACCCCTGCACTATCTGTTGCCACTGCACTGTCCTCACTCCTGGAGGATATTCTCGCCAAAGGAAGTAAGATATTGAGAACTCTTACCTTTCCTGTTTCTTCCATAGAGTTCCTGAATCTATTAATCTAATTTTGTAGGGGTGGTGGAAACAGCTGTCACTGTTTTAAGAGTTGGATGTTTATCTGCAAAGTATTTATGAATTCATAAACCACACTTCCTCTTTCCCAGACCATAATCTCTGAATTCCATTCTTAGCCTAATGAAAATATCATGAGACTGGATTTTTGTCTGGCTCTGTAAATAACACTCAATCTGAATTTAAAGAGTCATTGAACTTTATAGGTATCAAATAACAGACGTATCTGTAAAAGAAAATAGTTCTTTGTTTTTAGAATTAAAGAAATAACCTCTTGCCAATTATAATTTTCCAGAGGTTCAGACTCTTGAAGATAGAATTAAGAACAAATGGGCTCTATCCCTTGCTCCCCAAAAGACTGTGAGAACTAAGTTTAGTAACCTTCATTTCTTTTAAAAATACATACTTTCAGAATTTTATATAAATATATGCACACATATATTTTGATCATATTTCTCCATCATTTCATCAAATCCCATTTTTTTTTAGAGATGAGTGCAAGACATTTTAGCTTCAGACTGAAATGGGTCAAATGTAACCTATACTCTGTTCTTCCTGTGATCTATATATCAAATATTCTAAAAATAATAGGGTCTCCAGAATGACCACTGTTTCCTCAAGATGACTTGGGTGCAGAAAGTATGCAAAGAACTGACACACAGGGCCTGTGTTATGATGGAGGACTCGTGACCTATCTAGGCCTAAGCTCGATGAGGTTTGTCAAAGGTGGCTACTTAAAATTAAGTAGAAGTAAATAAAATTGGAAAGTCAGTTCCTGGCGACACTGCAGCCATATTTTAAGTGCTTGAAAGCCATGTGTGGTTTAGTGGCTACCACAGTGGGCAGCACAGATATAGGTCATTTCATCATGGCAGGAAGTTGGGTTGACCAGCTCTCCCCCAGGGGTAAGTTAACTTCAGTTCACCGTTCCTAAAATGATCAATTGTGGTTACATATGACAGTGTGGTACTTGGAGTAGAATAATAAGTGAATTGACCTGGTCCAGAAATAGAGCATTTTTTTAAAAAAATAGAAGGAATAATTATAATCCTGAAACTATTTCAAAATTTCAGCACAAGTTAGTAGGGAACTATTTCCAGAACAGTGGTGGGTGGTGTTTGTACACCTGTACCTTAAGTAGCCACATTACTTTCCCTACCCCAACTCTAGTCCCTCTCCCAGAAGCAGCCACATCACCTTCTCTAGGTAGGAATGGGGTGTCAAATAAGCTTACACAACAAGAATTCCAGAGGGCATTTGTGTACTAAATGTCAATCCTAATTCATCATTCTGAGTTAATCTTGTCAACTTGATAGGATTTAGAATCACCATGGAAACAATCTCTGGGTGAGTCTGTCAGGGATTTTCTAGACTCCATTCATTGAAGAGGGAAGACTTATCTGCAACATGGGCAGTGTTATTCCATAGGCTGAGATCCTAGACTAAATATAAAAGAGGAAGCTAGCTGAGTTCAAGAGTTCATCATTTGCTGCTTCTTGAATGTGGCTGCAATGTGACCAGCTACCTCATGCTACTGCTGCCATGACTTCCCTGCTACAGTGAACCTTTTAAGGGTGAGTTAAAACAAATCCTTCATTCCATACGTGGCTTTGGTAAGGGATTTTATCACAGAAGTGACATAGGAATTAATACAACCAGTAAACCTGACTTTCACAAACAATTCTTTCACTGTGTTGCTCAGAGCTGAAAGGCCTATGGAGATGATTCCACAAGTCACTGGCAATCATTCACCAATGTTAGAGAACCTATTCTCTATATAATAATTCTGGATCAACTTCTACAAAGAACACCATTAAAAATCTATACTTTATACGGTGCTTTGTAGCTAGAATCTACAAACAAAACCATTCCTGAAAATACATATGATAGAATAATTTCTTTTAGACATTTAGATATTACAGCCATAGCCAGAAAGGCAAAAATATCAAGTAAATAACTAATTCTAATTACCTACTTTTAAGTTTTTATCTTCTAGCGTACCGTCCTCCCAGAACTTCATACTGACAACCTACCCTGAACAACCTTCCCCTTACTTTCCTGTTCTGTCCACATTACTCAGGACACTTTCCAGGACTGCACTTCACAGTTTAGGTATAAAAGGGAACCATCAACGGTGCTCCCTAACTTTTCCACTTCTCCTTAGAAATAAATAAACCAAATAGATTTTTTTTTTGATTTAGCAAGGAAAGGGGACATATAAACACCCAGGACAATGGTATTTCTGACCAAGTGAGGTGAAGGATGGAGGCGCCCCATGGACTTCCTCAAAGTCAAAGTGGCAAGAAGGTGAATAGCTTCAAAGTGATACCTTTGGCCTTTTTCTTTAGTTGTAAACCAAAAACTGCTCCAAACTGGTGAAGGGAGAAATGGAAGGTGATTGGTAAGGACATGAAGTGCCAATGAAAAAGAGTTGTGGGGAGACTTCATGTATGGCCTTGTAATACTAAGGAAATTCAAACCAAAGCCTGATGACACCTTCCAGGATGAAATAACCATTGTATACAATAGTGTTTTTGGTATATTTCATTATACTTTAGTAAACTTTTAATTTTAGAGTAGTTTTATATTTACAGAAAAATGATAAAAATAGCACATTTCTACATATTTCATATTCAATTTTCCTTTCAACATCTTACAATATTCTGGTAGACCTGTCACAGTTAATGATACAACATGGACACATGATAAAGTCTAATCTTATTTAATCTCATCATTATGATCCAGTCTCCTTTTTATGTTCCACAACCTCATGGCACAGCTAGTGTCGTGGTGGTTTGAATGAGAAACTTCCCCCATAGACTTGGGTATAGAACACTTAGTCCCCTGCTGGTGGTGCAGTTTCAGGGAGGTGTTGCAGCCTTGCTGAAATAAGCACATCACTGGGGAAGGCCTTCGTGGAGTTTGGTCTCTGTTTTGTGGTTTCAGTTGAAGTGTGCTCTCTCAGCTTCCTGTGCTGGCAGCATGCTGCCATGCCTCTCCTGTCATTATGAATGCTCCCTCTAAGACAATAAACCCAAGCTAGCACTTTCTTATGTAAATTGCCTTGGTCATATGTTATCACAGCAACAGAAAGTAACTAATACAGTGGTCTCATCTCCTAGTATTTTTTGATAATCTTGACAGTTCTGAGGCATTCTGGTAAGGTATCATATAAGGCAGCTATGCTCACCACCATACCACCAACATCTGGTTAGGTAATTTGTAGAGTATCCCTTGGTTGGGATTTGCCTGATATTCAGTGCACACAATCACCATGACTCATTGCTGTTGCTGCTAACCTTGCCAGCACTCACCAGAAGTGTCCACTGTAATCACACCCCTCCTGCTGTGATCCACACTATACTCTTTGTAACAAAGTTGTGATGCACAGCTTGCATTTAAAAAGTGGGGGTTATGCTCCACTTCTTGAGGGTGAAATGTTAACAAATACTTTAAATTCTGTGTATGGGTAATTTCTTGTTGATTTATTTGTATAATTGTTTATTTATATCAAACTCATTATTCTCTTTATACTCTGGGCTAGAATCCAAACCAATCTAGTTTTGTTCTTAAATTGTTTCAGTCTTTGTCAACAAAAGCTGTCACGCCTGTGTCCCTTTGACAAAATTACATTTTAAAAAGTTTATTTTTGTAAGTTTTAGCACTTCATTAGTTCCCAATATTTAAGATGCTCTGACCACCCTGTGCATTTTCTGCCCCAGGCCTAGATCAGACATGCCCGCAAGAAGCCAGTTCCTAATACTGGAGCGTGCTATTAATCAACAAGATTTAGTGAGTTCTTTGGTTTTAGTGATGTAACACAACAATCTTTTGCTCTACACATCCTCTACACATCTGCAGAGAACAGCAGAAGAAGGACCCGACAGAAGGCCAAGAACAGACTTCTGATGAGAATTCTATGTTCGTTCCACCACCTGATGACTAAGATAAACCCTGAAGACTCGACTAACAACCTGAAGGAAAATGGAGAAAGGAAAAGGGTACTTCCAAGTAATAGTCCTTTCAGGAAGGGAAGCTCCCCAGGGTTGTGGCAAAGACTCTCTTATCTGTTCCCAAAGACAACTGCAGGTTTGTCTTCTAAGGGAAGGACCTATTAGTTATATTCCAGCAATGTTTCTCAACTGGTGGGTAGCTTTTGTCTTTCTAGTCCCTACTCCTCAAGGTACATTTGGTAGTATCTGGGACCTTTTTGTTTGTAAAGGTCACTGCTACTGACATCTTGAAGCCAGAAGTCAGACTTGTTGCTAAATGTCCTACAGTATATGAAACATCTCTTATGACAAAACCGAGTCTATAATATATATAGACCATTTCTTAAAAAGAATAATCCAGTCCCAAATGTTAAGTGGTAAATTGGCCAAAAGAATGACTGCTAGAAAAATTTCACCCAATAAAATTATACTAATTTTATTCTTGATAAATTATTCTTCAATTGTTGGTTCATCAAGAACAAATCTAAAAGACTGTTTCTGTGTGTATGACTTCATGAGTTAGTCTATCAGAAAAGAAGAAACCATTACAGCTAAACGATGTGGACCTTAGCTGACAAGGCTCTCTGGACAGACAGAAGGAGGGACAATCTTTAAAATGAGTTGTGTAAGTCTAGCAGGTCATGAGCAACACAGTAACTTTCTTCAGGTGTGGACAGTTAGGGTGAATAGTCTTACGAACGGAGGAACCTATACCTGTGCATCAACCATCAGCTGGTGAACATGCCATCTGCCATTTCTGCCTCGAGAATGAATAGTTCCCAAAAGTGACATGGCTGGAAAATCTGCCAGTGAATGAAGGACCCATACTAAAGAGATGGATACAATCCAGAAACTGTTGCTCACTACTTGGTGACCTCAACTTGGAAGGAAGTGAGTGACCAAATCCCTGTTTGTTGATGTAGTCATCGGCCACCCAGTAGCTGGACAGGAGAAAGAACCCTTCTGTTTACTCGGATCTCTCTTGCAAGCTTTAGGAAAAGCTTGTTCACTCCTGGTACTAAACAGTTAGTAAAGGCCATTTTCTGAGCAAAGCTCAGGATCTGGGAGCTGTTAGTTGCCGTTGCCTCTTAAGCTTCTGATACAGTCGACATGAGAAGGAGAACTCAATGCACCTCAATGTCCAGTACACAACTGTACACCAGTGGTAACAATACCAAACAAAGGCTTACTTAGGACCTCCCATGTGTCAGACTCTGTGCTAAGTGCTTTACATGTTGACTTGTTGAATCCTCACAACTCCCTTATGACATAAACACCATTATCAGACTAATTTACATATGTGAAATTCAAAAGTAATTCTGTCAAAAGGCCAATAAAAACAATTTTTAAAAGCAGGAGAGCTGACATTTCAATATCAACCATTCTAATTCTGTGAGTTCGATTATATTTATTATTGGCTTAGACTGTTTTGAGGCCCTATTACAGCTCCTGGAGATACTTATCACTGCATCTGCCTATTGGTTCTTAAGTTGTTTTTTGTTTATTTGTTTTTGTTTTTTCTTGAGACAGGAATTCTCTGTGTAACAGCTCTGGCTACCCAGGAACTCGCTCTGTAGACCAGACTGGCCTTGAACTCACAGAGATCCTCCTGTCTCTGCCCCCACGTGCCACCACCGACCAACTTTTGTTCTTAAGTCTTGAGTGGTAGATAGTGAGGGTTATGACTGTTAGAAACTCATCCACTCAATATTTTATAATGATAATCTCTTAGCTTTTCAAATCCAGTAAGATGGTAATAAAGAGATCTATAAGGGCAAGGCCTTGTGTGTTTTCTAAAAGGTTCAGATGTAACTGTCACATGGCTTTAAGAAATGGGATTGTGACAACAATTTGTGATGACTCTCTGATTCAGGAGTGACATTTAGTCCATAGCTCCAGTTCGTAGGGTCTACTGCTTTTTTTCTTCTGGTCTCTGAGGGTACCTGCACACATATGATGTACGTGTGCAGGCATGCACATAAAATAAATATTTTAAAAAGAAAACAATCTGTTTGGCTTCATTTTAGTAATATGTTGTTTAAACAGCTAAGAATAAGCACTGGAGAAGGAATAAAAGTGGATCATTGAAATGGATTATTTCCATAGAACTATAATTCTAGGACATTCTTACTTCTTGCACTGATAAATATTCTCAGCATCATAAACTCTAGTCTAGTATAGGAATGCATCAGTAATCCACATGCTTTTATTTGAGACTGGACTTCATGTTTTAGAAACAAGTTGTAGACCAACTATAGAAAGATTAGTTGAAAAGCAGTGCTCTTAACCATTGAGATAAATTTCCACCCCAGATTTATTTTTCTTAATTTTTATTATTTTTCAATATCTCAAAATTCCATGTTTTGTTGTGTTCAGCTTTCTATGTTGCCTGGAGTTTTTAATTGTCTTTACCTTCATATTATACACCAAATCCTAAACTTATTATAATTGTACATATTAATCTAATAAAGATGGAAAATTAATTTTAGGAGAATTATAATTAAAACAGACTTTTGAAATACTTGTTTTCAAAATCAAAACAAAGACAACTGATCATTCTTGTGTCTTAGCACCGAAGACAAAGTCAATGCTTTTAAAACACTGCTTGCCTATTTATTTTATGCACTGAATCCATAAAGTCAGTATTTTCTTCATTCAACAGATACACCAAAATTCAGGGTCAGGGAGACAAGACGATTTAGCCATAACACAGAAACTCAGTTAAAGTGGCACATTAGGAGTCTGTTTTGCTTTTCAAAGACCAGCAGAATATTCTCTGCTCCCAGAACAGCTGCCTAATGCATCTCTGCCCTTGGTTGGTTATGGGTTTTGTTATAACTACAGTGCTGCTACAGGAATCAAGACAGTACCTGCAGAGCTCACTTATTACTGGATATTATGAAGAGGACTTCAGTCAATAAACAATTAGAAAGTGAGAAGAACACACAGGAAAACATAAATACGCGAGAAGACCATCATAGTTAGATTTGCTACATTAACAGACTACACAGTCCAGAAAGCCAAGGATTCCCAAGTGCCATCTGAAGTAAACACCTGTGAGTCTACAACCCTAGGACTCTGGTAGCTACTAATGATGCAATGATGCAAACATTTCCTAAGAGGGGGGACAGTCCCAGTTACACACTAACCAGCACAGAGGTCTCACAGATAGCCTCTCACTATACCAGCAGCTCCATGTATTGGCTCAGAAAGGTCAAAGAGGTCCTTCAGGAGGAAATACAGGGTCTGCTGAAGGTGTTGTGACACGGAACTGGAGACTAGAAGATATGCCTTTAGGGGTAGGACTGCAGGAACCCACACACAGTCACACACATTGTGCACAATAATTAAAAGATAATAAATATTTTTAAAAAGATTATTTGGTTATACAAAAAAAAACCCACAAAAACAAATACAAAAGCAAGGACAAGTCTTTTGCTCTTTAGCCACTGCAGTCAAGCTGAGGGTCTTAACTCCTGCTAAGCAAGCACTTTACCACAGCACATCCACAGACAGAGAGTGCTCTTTTATACAACATTCTGCAGATAGGCACAATACCTCAGTGGGTAAAGGCACTTTCTGGCAAGACTGAACCCAGGCAGTGGTGGCACACGCTTTTAATCCCAGCACTCAGAAGGCACAGGCAGTGGATTCTGCAAGTTCAAGGCCAGCCTGGTCTACAAAGTGAGTTCTAGAACAGAGCTGTTACACAGAGAAACCCTGTCTCGAAAAACCCATAAATACAATGTAATAACAAATTATAAATATTATATAATATTTAATGAGAGTCCACTATGTATGAGACACTATGTCTAACACATTATATATATATTTATACACACACACACACACACACACATATATGAAATCTCCCTTTTAATATTAAAGTTCATCTTAAGTTTTAACTAGGAGTAACAGGAGTTACTGTAACTATGTATATAGCAAGTAGATGTAACTAACCTGCTGAAACCACAGTTAGGGACTTCACAACGTCATATGCACAACAGCGTTATCTATCTACTGGTGATGTCCTTGTGTGTGGTGCCAGTAATGGAACCTGGATCCTCACATGTGCTAGACAATCACTTTACCACTGATCTGGATTCAAGGCCTCCATATGAGAAGCTGCTATCACGCCACTCGTGATTGCTATTTTCAAGAATCATCACCATAAGGGATAAGAAGTGTATGAGCTCACTCATGTTTCTTCATATGTTTTACTTCATCTTGGCTCTGTCCTAAAATGAAACAAAATCCTAAATGACAAACGAACAAACAACAATAAAAATAAACCCACAATAACTCAAAGTCAATGAATGTAGCTCGCAGGAAATAGCAAAACTGGTTTGAATTAATCTGTGATAATATTTCCTGTCCTCTTGCAGGGGACAAAGAGAACCAAGCAGCCTAAGGTTCCAAAATACAAGTCAATCTAATCTCTCTCTCTTCCCTCCCTCCCTTCTTACTTCCCTGCCTAATGTCTCTGTCTCTGTCTCTCTCTATACACACACACACACAGATTTTTGCTAAACTACAGAAGTAAAGGTAGGAGTTGTTTATCCCTCCCTCCCTCCCTCCTTCCTTTTTGGTTTTTCAAAACAGGGTTTTTCTGTGTAATAGCCCTAGCTATCCTAGAACTAGCTTTGGAGACCAGACTGGTCTTGAACTCACAGAGATCCACCTGTCTCTGCCTCCTGAGTGGTTGAATTAAAGGCATGCACTACCACCGCCCAGCTATTTTTCTTTCTTGATTTAGAATATTGAGTTTCTGGGCTGAATAATGTGAACTGATCACAAATAGGCACTGTATTCTCAAAGAATGGCTTCTCTTGCCTTTGGCTTGCAGCTGAGTTCAGAAACAGGTTTGGCCCCAACTATCACACTAATACAACTTTGGGGATGGTTTTGGCCTGCGAACATCAGTATCTTTATTGAAATAAGATATCTGGAGGTAATTTCTTAAGACCTTCTAGTGATGGAATCCTAAGATTTCCCTCTGTTTTTCTATACAAATAGGCGAGTCCACTCAAGGGGCCCAGACATAAGTGCCGCACAGGCCCAGGCCCAGGGAAATCAGGAGCTTGGAGCTTGTCTCAAGCCTGATAGGTTTCTAAACTCTACCAGGCCAGCCACTTAGTCTTCAGGCAAGATTGGTTCTTCCTAGCCCTTTTACAGATCACATGGTTCTGGCTGTTCAGCTGTCAGGAATCCAGATACCACTACATTTTTGGCAGCTTTGCAGGTCTGAAGTCTTTCCTGTTGGATTTTACTCAAGACCCAGTAAAGCAGAGCTGGGCGAGAGCAGTGGCTCCTCTCCCCCCCCTTGGGGGGCGGTTATCCTACAGCCATTATCACTTTGATGCCTCCCAGGAAGTTTAGCTGTGGGTGTTTTGTTTTCTCAAGATACCAACCATCCCCAACCCTTTTAACCTATTGTCCTCTTGACCTTCCAGTCTCCATTTAACGACTATACACATCTTTCCTTGAGTTATACACTGAATAACAATTTAACTTCTTTTATCCTGTGAAAATAATCTTGTTTTTCAAGGGACAAGACAGTATTTCACATCATAATAAAATAAAAATTAGTCAGATTAGTAAAAACATAACTATTTTAGCTCAGGGAATATTGAATTTCCAATGTAGAAAGATGTGTGGATAGGAAAAGAGGAAAGTGAACATAGCTAAATGTGCTAAGCATTTTATACATCATGTATCACTTAATACCCACTACTCCCTCTCGAGAGATCCTGCTGTATTTGTGTTATGGCTGGGCAGAGTCCTGAGGCTAATTCAGAGGAGGAAAGTTTACTCTCATCTCAACAGAGTCCACGGAGTTTCCATCCTATCACCGCACTGTCACTATCTAAAAGCTACTGAAGAAAATAATGTACATCTCACTACTCGTTGAATTGGTTTTACAAACTCCCCCAAAGGCAAATGTGCACATACTGTACAGCATACAATAAACGACTGTTGCACTTCCTCCGACAGGATGCTAATGAGCACTGTGCACTTAACCTAAGCATGTTTATGTTACTTCAAGTTCCCTCCCTTCTGCATATGGATGGATTTTTGTCTCCATCGCCCACTAAGGACGCAGTTCTATTAAAATCATTTTCTTCACCCCCAGAACATCTTGCCATAACCAACTGTAAATATTTACTCTCCTGACAGGCAGGAACGTTTTAAAGGAGAGAAAAACAGCATCAGCTGAACCTCACTCAGCAGCAAGAACTGCAGAAAACCATGGGTGTCAGGAATAGCATCTAGTGTCAGGCACAACTCTTACATATGACCGTCCATACATGTCTTCCTTGTTCATGGAAAAAGATCTCAGTTACTGGCACAGGATGCTTAGAAATAAGACAAACATGCATAAAGAAGAAATACATCGATCATCATGAAATATTACTAAGAAAGAGAAAAGGCAAAATGCAAGCCTATAGTGGTACTGGCACCATGTGTCTCACAAACTGGACTCTGAGCTCACTAGCATTCAACACGAGAGACATAGTTACAATTACATAGACAGCTACATAATTCTAACGGCCAGGAAAAAATGTACAAACTAACAGAGGTAAAGCTTTTACAAGAATTTACTCACATAATTTCTCAAGAGTCGTACATTTTAAAAATGCCCCAAATTCCAAGAGGAAATGTCTCCTCATTAACACTGCCCCCTGCACCTTGTTTCACTGTATGTTTGGAACAGCACTTGTAGTAGGCCTAGGAGACAGTCCTGTAGCAAAAGTGCTGACTGTGGACAAGAGGACCTGAATTCATATCCCCAGGGCCAATGTATGTGGTGGCACATGGGTGACCCCAGAACTGCTAGGAGGGACGGGCTGAACTAGACAGAGATAGTGGACTGCTGAAGCTCACTGGCCAGCCAGCCTCACACAATCAATAACCTCCAGGGTCAGTGAGAAACTCTGTCTAAAACAGTGAGGCACAGAGAGTGGAGGAGGATGCTGTAAGAGCACCTCTGGCCTCTGCATGAACATACACTCAAGAATAAGTAATTACCCCCCACCCTCCCACACCCAATACACACACCAACTGGACTGATGAGCAACATTACAAAGACTCCTGTAATTGAGAATATGCAGTTACCACTTCTGGGATTTATAGAATCTGTTTTAAATACAGTAATAGTCGAACACAGCAAAGGTTTATGTTTTATTTATCTTACCACGACTATAAACATATATACTGCACTTTAAAACCACCCAATTTACACTCCTATGAGCAGATCCAAGGTTCCATCTTCAAGACACACTGATGCACTGGGCTCTTTGAGGTGCTGTGAACAACTGAGATCTAGTGAACATTTCTCTCACTTCTCAGGAGCATACATACATGCTTTCCCTTATTCCATGCAGAGTCGCCATTCATGCGTGTTCTCCTTCTCAGTTCCTTACTGCGTGATGTTTTCTTGTACTGACTAACAGAACGCCTTCCTTATCCTAGATATAAAGCTTTTGTGCCAACACACATCACAGACTTCTTCCCTATTCCAATTGGTCTGTCCGTCCGTCCGTCCATCCATCCATCATCTATTCTTTTTTGACAAATGCAGATACTGGGTTTCACTGTTTTTCAACTTGTCTACTTTTCTTTAAAGATCAATACTATTTGGCACTAAAGAAATTTTTGTACTACCTTTAATCATTAAGTTCTTTTCTCATATTTTGCTAAGCTTTACTGAGTTGTATTCATGCTTAAGTCTATAATCCACAGGATTTTTTTTTTTTTTTTAGTATGATGAAGTTTTATAGTTGTTGTGTAAGGCCGCAGCACACTAGCCTGGATCTGCACAGGTTGCTGCAAGCATCTCTGGGTCACTCATTTACCTCTCAGCCTCAACTCTTGAAGAACAGGCTCTGTAACTTGGCTTTTCTTCAGGAGCACTCGGCTCTTCACACCCCTCCATGTTTTGGCATCAGCTTAAGTTCTACAAAGAATCTGCTGAACTTTTGATTAAAAGTATACTCTACTCACACAACTATTTTGAAGAGATGATATCCACAAATATTGAGCTTTCCAATCTACAAAATGATATATTACTCCATTTATGTCCTTTAATATTTTCTCTCATTTTGTATTTTTTCACACCTATAACAGTTTTTTTTCTTTAAAATAAATGTCTTTAACTACTTGGTATTTTGTAATGCCACTAACAAATGGTACTTACTTAAATTTTAGCTTCTACAAGATTTTGATTGTGCTCAAATTATAAACTTTTATATAAATGGCTGAATTTTTATATATCACAATTCCCATTTCTATAAATTTTTGAATATACTTTAGCCAGTAAGCTTAGGAGTACTGGAAAGCATAGGCTTACCTAAAATGTGTATTATTTAAAAAGTAGATAAAATTGCCAGGGCAAAAGATAACTGAGTCTCGGAGTTTAAACTTTATGTTTTTATGAAAGGTATGTCTGGATAGAATTCTATAAGACAGTACATAACACACATATACACACACGCACACACTCACACACATACACATACACACACATACACAGACACATCTGGCAAAAAGTAGCAAGGATTCTGGTCAATCTAGATGTAAGAATCAGTTTGAGAGGTTAATTACAGATGACTGTAGTAATGCACACTTAAAATCTCAGGACTTGGGAAGTATAGGCAAGAGGAGAGTCATGAGCTGGAGGACAGTAATGGCTATAGAATAAGACCAAAAATCCTAAAGAAAAGAAGAGAAGCTAATTATTAACTCACAGATATACTTTATTACTAGCACTCAGGCTGAGGTAGGAGGATTGCAAGGATTTGGAGGCCTGTTCGGGTAGTGTGTTGCAGGCTAACCTGAGATTCATGGCGGGGCATGTTTCAGAAGAAAACATGATCTATTTATGTAAACAATATTTTAAATTTAACAATGTAGTTAAATATCTGAGAAGAAAATCCACATCACTAAAAAGGAAAAGCCCATGATTACTGTCCAACCCACACAGCAATGAAACAGGTGGAAGCCATTTACAACATTTAGCACCGTGAGGACTCATGGCAAAAATGTAAAGTCTAGATCTTACAGTGACGTCTGTCTTTGGATGCATGCTACTAGTTTTTTCTTTAAGATTTATAATGTGCATGAATAGAAACACAATTAATTTAAAAAGTACGTCAGGAATGTGACACAGTCAACAGCAAGGGAACAAAATGGAGGACCGGGACACAGTCAAAAGGACAGCAAGGGAACACAACCATGCAGACTTCACTAAGTGCATTGAAAACTTGTTGAAATGGAAAGTGCCCATTACCAAAGCACTTACATTTTAGAGTCTTAAGCAGGAACTCAACTCTGTGAGACACATTTGAATGTTTATAGCTGTGCTGGTTAGCTTTTTGTCAACTTGACACAAGCCAGAGTCACCTGTGAAGAGGGAACTCCAGCTGAGAAAATGCCTCCACCCAATTTGCTGTAGGCAACTCTGTGGGGCCTCCATTGGATTTGCCTATCGGCATGTCTAATCTGTGAGACACTTTCTTATTATTTTTTATTGCTTTATAAATAATACCATTCAAAATTTCCACTTCCTCCCCTCCTCCCATTTCCCTCCTGTTGCCCCACTCACCCTCCCCCCCCACTCCAGTCCTAAGAGAGGGCAGGGTACCCTGCCCTGTGAGAAGTCCAAGGCCCTCCCCCCTCCATCCAGGCTTAGGAAGGTATGCATCCAAATAGACTAGGATCCCAAAAAGCCAGTATGTGCAGTAGAGACAAATCCCAGTGTCATTATCATTGGCTTCTCAGTCTGCCCCAATTGTCAGCCACATTCAGAGGGTCCAGTTTGATCCCATGCTTGTTCAGTTCCAGTTCAGCTGGCTTGGGTGAGCTCCCATTAGATCAGGCACACTGTCTCAGTGGGTGGGCCAACCCCTCGCGGTCTTGACTTCCTTGCTCCTCATCTCCCTCCTTCTGCTCTTCAACTGGACCTTGGGAGCTCAGTCTAGTGCTCCGATGTGGGTCTCTGTCTCTATCTCCATCTGTCACTGGATGATTCATGATTGATGTGAGAGGGTTCAGCCTATATTGGCAGTGTCACTCCTGGCAGGTAGTCCTGGATTTATAAGGACTGGGTAAACCATGGGGAGTAATTCTGCAAGTGATGTTCCTCCCAGGTTCAGTTTCTGCCCTGACTTCCTCCATGACAGACTGTAGACTGTAAGCTGATAATAAATCTTTTCCTCCTTTTACTCATGGTAATATTTTTTTTAAAGTTACAGCAAGAGAGTAAACTAAGACAATGGCCAAACTAGTCCACACCTTTGAACAGAAACTGCATTAGAAATAGGAGCTTCACATTTTATAGTCTGCATGTATGTGCACCAGTCTCAATTCAATTAAATACAGAGCTGCATAAAACTTACAATTACCATTCCCTTTTTTTTGTATGAGTATTCTGTCTGCATGTTTGCATGTCAGAAGAGGGCATCAGATCCCATTACAGATGGCTGTGAGCCACCATGTGGTTGCTGGGAATGGAATAGGTCCTTGGAGCCAGCAGCCAGCACTCTTCATCACTGCACCATCTCTCCAGCCCCTTTTTCTTACAATTTCTATAAAATTAAATATGGAAAACAAATAAAACCCAGACTGTACTGTTAACTCTCCACTGAGGTGGCCTTCAGAAGGGAACCAGTCTCAGCTAGCACTTAAGGCTTTCACAGAATTCTTTCATTGAAAAAAAAAATCAAAAACTTCCTTTACAGAAATGTCAGTATCTTGAAATAAAGTTGGAAGTAAGATTATATTTTTGTATTAAACTAAAATGATTAGCTGAAAGTAATGTGCACACAGCATAATGAGAGTCTCACTATTCTGGGTTTGTTGTTTATTATCAGAGAGATCCCACAAAAAATCAGCTAATTCATTAAATTTGGAGATCCTACTATTTTACGAGCTGGCAGGGAGAAAACAAGTATATTAGGAGCAGAGAGGCATAGCAGGAAGCCAGGGAGCCAGGGAGCCATGAGGCTTACCTTCTCAAACAGTGTAAGCTCCTAGGAGCCTCAGTTGTGTCCAGGATGGCTGCTGGTATGTCTGTATCATGTGCATGTAGAGGCCAGAAGAGGGCACTGCGCCCTCTGAAAGGAAAGTTACAAAAGGTTGTTGGCTGCCACGTTGGTACTGGGAACAGAACCCCAGTATTCTATAAGAGCAACAAGTACTCTTAACCAATGAGCCATTTCTCCAGCTCCAAGCCATGTATACTTAGAACACATTCTAAAATTTTTATTTTATTTTTTACTTTTATTTCTTTAAATAAATATATAATCAAAACATTCTCAATGTTTTGCTGTTTTTTTTTTTTTAGTGAACAACCAATTAAACAAAACTGTCAAAGATTTAAAGTGATTGCTTAAAATAGAATGCTACTTTCAGGGCTGTTTAGACGCTTTAAATGAGGCCATTTATGTGAGCAAAAATGCCTAATATTTCAAAGCTCAGGTTTCAAATGTAGACACTATCTGAAAACCACTTGAGGACAGAAAGATTATGATTATGCTACCATTAATGTTTAGTAAGTATACTGTGGAAACTGTAGTGTTGAAAATATTTATATTAGCAAATAGAAATTAGCTGTCACATATAGCAAACTTGGAAGAAGCCAATTTCATACCTTGGACCTCACGTCAAGATTGGAGGATTAGACTACCATATGAAAGTGTAGAAAAGTCTTTCTACCACAAGAAGAAACCAGGCTGACTTGGATGGATCAGCTCCTTTGGGATGGAACAGTAGGTCCACCAGCCCACAAGGCTTCAAGAAGGTGACTTGCTCTTGGGAAGGTGTGGTTCTAAACATTTCTCTGGCAGACAGGTCCAAATGCCTATTTTGTCAACCTCTTCAGAGTAAGGAAGTGAGTATGTTAGCAGCCAGAGGAAGGGCAGTGAGTCTCTATATGGCCTTGAAAGGATGGACTCTGATGGGGTGAAAGATCAAAGTTCTATCCTGGGTACAAAACAGCTTTGGGTCAAACATTATATATCAATACAAAGTACCAGTCCCCTGCTGCCGGGAGGAGTCAGGAGACTTCTGCCCGATGTCATCTATAGATAGAAGGCAGAATTTGGCTATCACAGGGAAGAAAACTAGGAATGCAGAAGAATCCCATAAATACAGGAACATGAGCTCCCCAAGACGAGCCTAGCTAGCTAGCTCATAACTGCAGCATGCCTCTACTTCAAAAGAAGAGAGACACAGGGACAGTCTTGTGCTAGGCAAGATGTAAACAGACTTTCAGTTGAAACAGATGTGCTGGTACAGCTTAATGGTGAGTGGAGCAGCAATACTGATGGAAAACTATCCAACACATCGGGCCTAAGCACCAAACAGTGGCAGGGCTGCACCAGGGAATTTGATTCCCAGGGTCCATCGAAGGTGTAAAAAACTACAGTCCCAGGCAGCTCCCAAGGACTGAACCTTGCATTTCACTTAGCAGTCACCTAAGAAAAGATGCTAGCTCATCTCATAGCATAAACAGTGTTTATTTCAGTGTCTGATGCCCACACAATTAAACCTTATGATTGATGCATTAAACAAACAACTCCCTCAAGCCTCTCACTGTTAAGAAAAAGACTTGGAGATGATGCACATCTTGGACCTATTGGGAAGAGACAAGGATTAAAGTGTTCAAGGATCTAATAGAAAGTATGAATGTGACTGAGATGGCTTATTTTAGTATAGAAACAGGAAGTATCAAAAACAAAGAGAGACAGATATCAGGGATGAGGACACTCCCTTCAGTGGCTCACCATCAAGGACTGTGAAGAGGAGTCAAATCTTCCTAAACCGAAGCACAAAGTGAAGAAAACAGCATAGGAGAAAGAAGAGGTCGTTAAGATGCAACAGGACATCATCAAATGTCCTAACACACATACTGTTAGGACACTGAAGGATTAGGGAACAAGGATCCAAAGACACAATAACCAAGAATTTTTCAAAAATATAATGAATAATATCAACCACAGACCCAAGATGTCCAGAAAACTCCTGGAGAGCTATAAACATCACTCTGCTCAATCTCTACCATGGTAAAGACAAGCTGCTGGAAGCGACTGTAAGGAGAAAACCACAAAGGCAGCAAAGAAAAACATAAGTACCAGTTTTTCTAAAATAATGTAGACTGTCAGAGGATTGGCATCAATTGCTGTGGGAATGGAGGTGGGAGGAACATCCTGGAAAAGCTCTGTATCCTGATGGGGTAGCAATCCCATCAGTGTGTAAACACAGCAGGATTTCACACTATAGGCAGCACATGCAGCGTCAATGCCAGGCTTCCATAAGCTTAAATCTGACACCTAGAAGCCAGCCCGGTTTCCTAATTTTCACACAGACTCTTTTATGATCCTTATAAGTGATTATCATGTTCATAAGCTACCCTTTGAAATAGGAATCTAAAGGTTAATATTTTACAAAGTGTGATTTTGCAATATTTTTTAGATTCGATTTAAAATGGTAAGAAACTCTTGACATTTAAGGAAGACTTACATAATAGTTACTGAAGAGACTGTCAAAAAACCTAAAGCTAGAACGAATTAACCACACTTTAAGCTACCAATTAAAACAGAGATGGCAGAGGTCGAACCAAAGCAAAGCAAAAGTCAAGTGCAAAGTAAATTCATGAGACTAGAAGTAGATTACAATTATTACGTAGCTAAAAGTAGAAGGTAGCTTAGAACACCGCACTGAAAACAGTAGAGGGAAATGACTGGAACACCTGGTTGACTTTGTCTGCAAGGGAGGTCTTCATCATTAGCTTTACTATGAATAACGGTGAAAACAGATAATGATTACTTAATACTTGCAATTTGAGTTTTATAATCATTACATTTAGCCATAGATTTATTTTTTTATTTTTCTTTTTTAAAATTTTTATGCCCAGGCTGGCCTTGAACTTATAATCCTCCTGCCTCTGACTCCTTCAGCAAATCCTACGGGCATGCACCACCAAACCAGCAGTCATAGATATATTTTTAAGTTTCTTGTTTCATTAAATATGCATCGTTTTTTGCCTGAAAACAAAGGAAAATAATTAATTCTGGTCAACAGTCTTATTGGTAGGGTCAAAACAGCTAGAGATTTATCCTGGAAGAGTGCCTACCCAGAACATACAAAGCCCAGGGTCTGCTCCCCAGCACTATTCAATCCAGGCTAATTCTGTATGCCTAGCATTAGGAAGATGGAGGCCAGCCTGGGATACATGAGGCTGTGTCTAAAATAAAGGAGGTAAAAGCAATAAATCCACAATATTTCCTGTAAAGTATTCTAAATAATTTTATTTTCCCCACTCCAGGCAGCAGGTTGATTCCAATTTCCCAATGTGACTTGGTAACTTGCTTCCTTAGAGTTTGGGAAGTGAAAAATAGTAACTTTGAGGTTTCTTTTGTTTTTGTTTACATGCACATGCCAGGGTCTGTGAGTTTATGCCATATGCGCAGGTATCCTCAGGAGTCAGAAGAGGCTCTGTGAACTCCTGGAGCTGGAGAGGCAGGCAGTTGTGAATCATCTGAGGTAGATGCTTGAAATTGAGTTAGGATCTTCTCGAAGCAGCAAGTACCCATAACCACTAGACAATCTCTCTTGCCCAGAAAATACTAACTTCACAGTTGAGTACCCCAGTAGGTGCTCTGTTCATTAGACCGTCAATGTTTGCATTACCAGAGACATGCTTACAGCTGGGATTCTGGGTACGAGGTGATGAGAAAGGCATGCTACCTCTGGGGATGTCTTCCTTCAAATCAACAACTCCAGTCTAGTCATGGGAAAAACATCAGACAAACCCAAACAGAGGGATATTTTACAAAATACCTGGCCAGTACTCTAGACCATCAAGGTCATGAGAAATCAGAAAAGAATGAGATACTGTCATAGACCAGAAGAGACTAACATGATGTGATGAATAAATGTAATGTTGGATCCTGGAACAGAAAAAGCCATTCAGGGGAAAAGCCGGTGGAATCCGAAGGGCTCTGCAGGGCTGTTCACAGTAGCATCCAGTGTGTATGTTCCAAGATGGGATCTCTCGGGATTATCTTCTTCTGTCAATCCAGGGGTTACCTCAAAACAGGCATTTTATGTAACAACAAATACGGTATGTGGTGCTTTTCCAGTGTCTGAATTCTACCATATACTGAGGTGCTCGCTCACCTTCACCGCTCTCTAGAACACTCAGTGTGAAGGCAGCTCACTGCTCTGCAGGGATGGCCAGTCTGTCTACCCTCTTACAACACAGCACAGAAGTATGTTGTATTTTATTCCATTGTCCAAAAATATTTTGGCCTGGAAGAATTATCAGCGTGTCCTAACCCAGGGGGCTGAAGCTCTTTCAGTTTCAGGTCATTAAATGCAGATGTTCTAATTTCTCATTTTTAATCATGCTTTCCCCCTCTAATTTTCAAATTTTGCTGCTCTTTAAAATAACAAGGCTGGCAGCCTTGTTAAGAACTGCAAATGAGTGGTAAGCAGTCCCGATGAAGTCAGGGGCATGCCCAGTTCACTCCCAGATTACACTGTTGGGGCTGTGGCTTAGACACGTATATAGTGTTTTCAGGTACTAATTTTACTACACTACATTTAACTTAACCCCATAATGAGTTATTGATTAAAGCCCCAAAAGAAAGTAAAGGAACATAAAATCTGGACTTTAAGAAATAAGGAAGAACATAAAAAACAATTAATTCTACAGGCTCACCCCAGACGATTATACTTGTGAACTGAATTTATCTAGTGAAACTGCAGGATATTTCAAGACATAAAGATGAACTTTATCCTAACTGGCTTCCTACCCTGCAATGTGACACCAAGACAAAGTGCCTGTGAGCTAAAACCTGAAATCGCTCAGTTTATCTCACTTAGAAAATTAGGAAGGGTTGGAGAAGTAACTCAGCAGGCAGGAGGGGTGGCTCAGCAGGCAGGAGGGGTGGCTCAGGGGGTAAGAGCTCAAGATTTATGAAATGAAGGGATAGTATTGGGACAAGAATCAGCTCTCACTATCCTCTTCAACATTAACACACTTGACTGAGAAATCACATCTTCACACAACCACTGTCCAAGGAAGGAGTCTCTGTCCCAGTTGCCCGCGAGCACCCCCCACCGCATGCTCTCACCATGAGAAAAAGTCATACATTACATTCATTTTCAAACTCACACGTACACCAGCAACAGTAGAGCAGAGTGGAAAAGTACAGGGGACACTGGCAAGAATTCAGCACAATCAAACATGGACTAAAGCAGAGGTTTTCAATCTGTGGGTTGTGACCCCTTTTGGAGATTGGATGATCTTTTCACAGGCATCGCATAATGATTCATAGCAATAGCAAAATTACAGTTATGAAGTAGCATCAGAAGAATTGCATGGTTGGGGTCACCATAACATGAGGAACTGTACTGAAGGGTTACAGCATTAGGAAGGTTGGGAATCACTGGACTAAAGCATCCCTGTTTTTGCTGCTGAGACCACCTCGCTCGCTGTATGTCAATCTACTCTTTCTCTCCCCAGGACCACCCAGTATTCATAATGCCAGGCCACTCTCCACCTCTCTGTATTATGCCAGGCCACTCTCCACCTCTCTGTATTATGCCAGGCCACTCTCCACCTCTCTGTATTATGCCAGGCCACTCTCCACCTCTCTGCACAGTGCCAGGCCACTCTCCAATCCCAGAGCCTCCTCTAAAATCTAGTCTGAATTCTGATTATCAATACAGTAACCCGTTTACCAGCACTAACTACAGCATAACTGGCTTTACAAATAATATTCTAAATTTCTGGTAACTAGATTACATACAAATGGTCTTTCAGAATAGTGTCAAGTCCTAATTCCTGAGCTCAAAGTCTATGCACAAAACAAAGCTCTTAAAGCCTGAGCAAAAATGGCCTATTTATTTGATTTCAGATTTGCATTCTTCTTAAAATAATCTTGGTAAATAATTGCCAAATAAGCCTACTGATTACAACTTTAAAATATGCAAAGCTGTAACAGTACAACAATTATATAATAGGTAATTTGCATTTAAATTAACTTTCATTCAATAATCTCTTAAATGCCTACTGCAGGTCTAGGACTGTACTGGAGCATAAAAGAAATCCTCCATTCTAAGGCTATTTCAGCTTAATGAAAGGAGACAGATGCAGTATCCTTAGAGACAACAGCCTGGAAATTTCCAAAACTACCCAACTGCATACACATACACGTCTGAGAAGTTCTGAGAATACCAAGGAAGACAAAGAAAATCAACAATATTAATGTATATCACAGTAAAAACCTAAAGTAGATAAATAAGTTATCGGAGGAAAACAGAGCATGGTTTTAAAAACAATTTGCTAGACTATGGACTTGTCAACAAGCACATAGAAAAAGAAGATAGTGCAAAAAGAACAATTAAACTTCTCTCCCTAGAGAAAATATTCTTCAAGAAAAAAGCCAAAAGAAAAATAGTCTTTAAAAATAAACACTTATCAGGTAGTATGTATGTATTTAGGACTATATACACACACATATGTATATAGATATATATTCACACACACATACAATTAAAGAAAAAAAAGTCGTGAATTTGAAAGACAGCAAGGGTGGCACATGGGAGGGCAGAAGGGAGCAAAGAAAAGGAGGAAATGATGTAATATTTTATGATTACAAACAATAAAAAATTGCTGAAAAACTAAATAATCCACACTATAATTTTCATATTTCAATTGGGTTAAATATTATCTCCGTTATCACAGCTTGGTAGTTTTGTGAAGTAATTAACAATGGCCAGCAGGTGTAGTGGTATATGCCTTTAACCCTAACCCTCAGGAGGCAGAGGCAAGTAGATGTGTGTGAGTTTGAGGCCAGCCTGGTCTACACAGCCAGTCCAGCACGGCCAGAGCTACATAATTGAGACATCCTGTCTCAAAACAAGCAAACAAACAAAAAAGGCCAAACTCATTACATTTTCTAAGTAAGTCTTACTTTGCAAGTCTTTGAAAAGAATTAAATCACCGATGGAAAGTAGAGGGCTAAGAACAAAAGGATGGAAAGAATATTAAGTCCTAAAATATCTGAACTTCATCACATGAAATTTTACAATTAAGTGAAGCTGAAATTATGTATTTTTTAATTTTAAAAAGTTTTCAATATGTGCTTCATTTTATATGGCGCTATTACATATGGGCATCTTGATACAAGTACATGATATACATTGAGCTTATTTCCCACACAAGCCTGGCCCTTCCTTTCTCTGTGACCCCCCCCATACCTCTTTGTTGTCATAGACAGTCTTGCTTCTACTTTTACATCACATATACATGCATGATTTTATATCTATATAAAATCTGGGAACCACAGACTCCCTTCTCAATATGGTTATCTCCAGTTGCATCCATTCTTTTGTACAAGACATAGAATCTTTCTTCTTTCTGGCTGAAAAAATTTCATTGTGTATATATTTCATATTTTATTGTTCTTGTAATTTTTGGGGGAAGCACAGAAAGACACATACTGCATGTTCTCATATGCTAAAGTTAAAGTTAGGAGAAGCTAATCTCACAAGCAGGAATAGGACAGGGTCAAAGGGGGGCAGGCAGAGGACGGTAAACAGGTTAGGGGTGCAGTGGCTCAGGAAGAACAACTAACACATGGTAAGATGATAAATGTCTCAGGCGATAGACATGCCAATTAGTTTACTTTGATCATTACATATTATTTATGTGTCACAATGTGCCTTGTTATGCAAAATAAATATGTACAATTCTAAGAGTCAATTAAAAAGACAATTATGTTATGCTTCTTACCTTTGAAGGACAGAAATATCTGAGCTAATTTTACAAATGCTTTTGGAATACCAAGTTTCTTACTTCAAATCAGCTGTATTTTGTTACACATGACAGTCATGGGTGACAAAGATGTGCAAATGCTGACTCAAGGGTAACGGAATGTTCTGATTGATCCAGGTGTGATTTAATCTTGAAATCAAGCATTTTCTCATTCACTTTTGTAAGTTCCACAGCAAGCCTCATACATAGCAGATTCTAGTACATGCAGAGTCAAGCACAGTTAAACAACATTCAGACAGGAAAGAAAGGCTCAACTGATGTAAGGAAAAATAATTCTCAATTCAGGATCAGGGCCACACATGCATTTCAGCCCTTTCATCTTTAAAAAGGTTATTCTTATCATTTACGTGTGTGAGTGTATGACTGCACGTGCATGCATGTCATGGTCCATATGTGGTCAGAGGACAGCACTGTAGCTGGTGCTCCTCTCCCACCTTCATGAGAACTCTGCAGAGAACTCCCAAGTACTGTGGTCCACCAAGCCCAAGCGCATTCTCGTCTACAGAAGGCGGGGCGATGAAGCTGACTGTGGGGAATCATATTATCTTTTGCCTACTCTAACTACTAGATGAAGAGTAGAAGGAAATCCCTGTGAATTCAGTAGGAAGCTAGATGGTTAACTCATGACTGTGATCCCAGCACTTGGGAGGCTGAGGCATGAACAGCTCTGTGAGTTCAAAGTCAGCCTGTGCTAGAATGAGACTCTGTCTCAAAAAAGGCAAAAATGAATATTTGGTATAAATTTCCCATGAATTTAGACTATTACTGAACTATTTTCCAAATGAATGTTTCATATTTACATGGAGATAAGAATGTTAGTGTTAGGTGTGCTCCAGGGAGCATAAAAAATACATGGGCTGGAACCGTAGACAGAGATGAATTAAGTTGGTAAATTAACTACTCGTATGATATAATAAAAGCAGCCAGGCAGCCATGATATTAGTCATTGCTGGTATTCTGGCATTTGGGGATGCTTAGTACTTTCTGACTACTGCACACACAGGGCAGAGGAATGGGCAGAAAAGTGGATACTCACAGATGAATACATTGTCAAGTAAGTGGGAGGAAGCATGCAGGAAAAGAATAGGACTGAATATTTTGTAATAAATGCTTTTCCCTCTGTATGAAAGAAAATCACATATTCTGACTTTTTCTATGAGTAAATACAAATCTGGGTTAATTTTAAAAGAGAGTAATATAGGAAAAAAATCAATGAAACTACAAAATAGTCTCATGTCATCAAACACCTCAAAAATGGCATTGATGGCAGGGGATGACATCATCTGTGGAAACTGGCTAGCATCACTGATTAGTAGGCAGATATACAAAGTAACTCCCCCTTTAAAAGAGAAATAATCCTTTAGATCTAATAATTAAAATTGCCCAAGACTTGTTTTTAACCACCCCTACTAAGAGTCTACGCCAGGGTGTCATTCCATCCTTACAGTAACACATGGGAACCAGCAAGTGAGACTCCCCAATCCCCAGCCATGTCTCAAAGAGTCACTGGCTGCTGGAAAACAACAGAATTGATTCTCTCCTGGAAGTGAATCAGAAAGCAGACCATAGCTCAGTAGCCAGAACAGGATTCAGCAGGGCTTTGTATAAAAAGCCCAAAGCTCGGAAACAATAGTGGGGTTCTGCAAGAGTGGACGGTGCTGGCCTTCCTGGAACTATTGCCATCACCGTCCTTCCTCCCGACTGAAACAGAAGCCACGGCAGCATGGCAGAGGGCCACTTGCTATAAGGAAAGTGGACAAGCACGCAGGGACTCTCAGCAGATACAGGTAGGAGAAAATGCAAACGTCCTGACTAGTTCACATGATTACAATGTGAACAGATAAAAAACAGGGCTTGAACGCCAGCTGTGACAGTTTAAACAATTTCAGAGAGGAGACAGGGCACATGTCTTTTTAAAAAGTGGAATACTTTTCTCTGTGTCTCTTAAGACTACTGTAGTTGTACTTTTTTGTCCTTATCAAGTAATGATTAAATAAGAAACTAGATCATTTACCAACAACATGTTTTTTTCTGGACTTTTAAAAGAGAAGTTGGAGTAGGCAATTGAAATGGAAGGGAGAAAGCATCAGTGCAGATGTGCAGGCTGAGTGAGGAAGCTGGTGTGAGTGTCTGGTCCTCTCAATGAGGTTTTACTTTACAGCACTTCAGTATCTGCATCTACTTTTGGAATCAATGTCTCCCAGTAACGAGCGATTGCTTGTATCATGACTTCTAAACATTTGGCAGCATGACTTGTGGTAGAATAATCTGAATTTGTTATAGATATTGAGACTAAAACTTCTTGCCATTTTAAAAGAATTGCTTTCTTCTGAGTCTCAAGTTGTCAACAAGATGTGCTTGAGGTGGGAATGCCAAGACTGGAAGTGAAAAGATAAAAACTACCCATAGAAAGATGTGCTTTTCATTTTTCTGAACAGCCTCAGAACTGATGATGCATTTCTCTCTTGCCCTTTAACTAGCCCTTTTAGTAGGCTAAAAGATGTAGAAGTCAAGGATGGAAGGTCCTTGGGAAAGGGCCTCAGCAGCTGGACCAGGACAGAGTCATCTGGCTCTGTGCGATTCAGTTCTAGAGACTGACGTGGCTCCTGCCTTTCCTCCATCCTCATCACTCCAACATCTTCATCTACATCAATGCTTTTCCCCCTTTCTTCATCCATTTGTTTGCCTGAGAGAAAGAATTCCAAGTTCTAGGAGGGCAGGGAGATGGCTCTCACTTCACACACTGTCTTGTTAGTTACTGAAAATTTTAAAAAACTGCAATTTCACATATACTTGATTCCCTACTGGACTCAAATCTCTTCAACAATGCATGCTAATATATTTTGAATTTAAAAACTATTTGGTTTTAATATTTCAATATTAGATTTTGGCAGACACTCCTTTCAACAGTTTCAGCTCTTTGAACCTGTAGCCACTCTTTTCCTACTGCCTGAGCTTCCAAGCAGCAGCCGCCAAAGGATGGAAATGAGGAGAAAGCCCACAAGGCTGGCTGGCTGGGGCTCCACTAAACACATTACTCTCACAGCTGTCTGTTCTCACACGGGCAGGCATTTTAAAGTCTGGCTGGTGAGCAACAGTTAGTTCAAAGGAAACTTGAACTTGTTCCTAAACCAAATTATTCAAGAAGCCAGGTGAAGGGAACCAGGGTGGGGGGACCAAAATCTAGGTGCCTATAAGTAAAGCTTAGCTTTGTTCTTGTCTTCTACTTCCTCCTAAACAACCTAGGTCACTGTGCCCAATTCTAGTATACCCTCCTTCCATTTGGGGTGGAGGGGAGGTGGTGGT
This sequence comes from Ondatra zibethicus, assembly GCA_004026605.1. Taxonomy (NCBI): domain Eukaryota; kingdom Metazoa; phylum Chordata; class Mammalia; order Rodentia; family Cricetidae; genus Ondatra; species Ondatra zibethicus. The sequence goes on along the minus strand of PVIU01007187.1, from coordinate 10,197 downwards.
GTACCATGGATATACCAGAGTCAAAAAGAAACAAAACAGAGCAGACCCAGAATGCAGCTGGTGATGAGGCCAGTGCAGCAGGTCTTCCTGTCGAGGAGTCAGCAGCTCAGTCCTGCAGCAGCTGTTACACACAAACTGTAGTCTGGAGAGGGAACCAGGGACTGTGAGTAGGTGTGCTGTGATAGGCCACAGAGGGAGGATTGAAAGTTACCGTATCTGACTGACACCTTCTTCTAGCTATAGATATATTTGACTTTACTCTGAAGTGAAATTCTTATTAATTTAAATTAAATTTAAATGAAATTCAACGTGATTTAAAAGCAAACACTATAAAGGCATAATAAGACGATCTTTACTGTTATCCCGTGTGACCTACCTCCTGTCCCTTTCAACGACCACATTCATCTTTCTGGGCAAAGGTTTCCATAGACCTCCTCCACCTACGTTCAGTTAACACTTAATTTTCCCTTCTCTCACAGTACTCATGCCTCTTTAAAAGCACTCTACTTTGCATTATATGCACCATATATTAATAGATAAGCTATAGATAATATAGTCTCAAAAGTAGGGATCATACAATATAGTATTAAATCCAAAGTTTCAATCTAGTATTAAAAACCCAACAAACAAAATCCCCAACCAGTTAAATGAGAAAGTTTTGAAAGAAAATCAGATAGACTTAGAAAGAGGACAAATAAAAAACAAAACAAAAAACAGCTCCATAAATTGAAGACCAAAACCAGGACTCAAAGAGAAAATGCAATTTTCCTGATGAGAAATGTCAGTGAATAGGATAGCAATGATACTGTTGTTTTCAAATTAAACAAATACTTATATTCAAACCAGTTTAAGAACTGTAAGCAACTATGTACTAAGCAGATTGGTTACTACTATGACATTTTGCCAAGGAGACAAAAAGTTATTTTTGAATTTTGCTAAAATGAATGCAATTTCTTTCTGGCTCATTCGTAGATCTAAAATCTTTTAATTTCTTGCATATGTTTCCAGCATTTCATAGCATACTTACCAAACCTCACTCAATTTTTATAAAAGATAGCATCAATAAATATATCTGTGCATCCTGAGGTTTTAAAACTTATATATCTTGGGAATACTTACATTATGTTACCTACAGAACAAACTACTTTTTTTGCTTTTGAGAAGAACCATATGATTTCCTTTGCATAGGCACAAGTTGGTTTATTTACCCATTACCTCCTACAGGAGCATGTGCCTTGCTCTCATATAATGGGCCCATGTGGTAACAGATCACCTTTCACATGTTATTTCATTGATGGATTGGATTATTGATAGGTAAATGCATTTGGGAATTTTTTATTAATTCAAAATTGTTTTAAATTGTTTCTAATGCTACTTCCTCTTTTAAAAGGCCATTTCAAGCTTCTTAAATTGCTTTAGTATATTATTTATTTTAAAAAGATGGTTTTGCACAAATGGTGAGTCAGTCTGGCCATTCAGAGGGTCTTCTAACAGTGCCTGGTACTGTGAGGGACAAGAACTACCCATGGAAAGGGCTAAAGGAGTTTGCCATGCATAGTAAGAAAAGTTGTCTCTCAGACTGTCCCATGTTTGGAGTAGTCCGAAAATTTTAGGAAATTGTACAATATCCAAGTCTGTTTGTCCTTTCAGCTCTAAAGCTATGAAAACTCTATAACCTACAACATATCTGAATGAAAAAGACGCTCCAAGGCCACATCACAGACAGCCGCCATTACAGGAAATTTGTACATATCCAGTCAAGGACAAAATTAAGTTTTATTCTGTCAGTCCTTTTCCAAATCAACAGGGGGTAAAGAAAATGGAAAGAACAATGTAGTTGCTAAAGGTTGTTTTCAAGTTTGAAAAATCCTGACTATTGTTTTGTGTTTATATTGCTTACTCAAGAAAAAAAAGGTATCTTATTTTCTAAGTCATTAATTTTCTTCATCTCCAATGCATCACCACAAGCTGAGGAATGCAGTTTGGTATCTCTGGTAAGAGAAGAATCTCTTTAATAATCCTGAGGCATAAACAAGTTAGATGTGGCCTTATTTTTAGACTGATGGATGAAATAAAACAGAGCAAATAAGGAATTATTTAATTCACCATCAGAAACACCCATGGATTTCTCACAGAGAACCTCTCCCTTCCATAATTAAATCAACCTGCAAATTTACCAAATAAACACATGAATGGTGAACTTTCAAACTGTTGAACACTGCCTCACTGTGCTGGCATCTTTTAAAGCAAATACAAAGTTTTGTGTATTTTTATAATTAGCATTTTGCTAGGAGACTTAAGGTTGCATGAGCACTCCAAACCATGAACATGATCACATGTAGCAAAGAGCCTAGGTGTTGGGTAAATCTGCTGTCAGAGTTCAAGAAAGAAAACAAGTCAAGGCCATGTCTGCTTTGAAGAAGAAAGCCAGTTACCAGGGGCAGTGTTTGGAATGGAAAAGAAGGAGATCAAGGCTCAGTGACAATATTTTAGTTTAGCCAAAACTATCACTTCATATATTTTATTGTTTTTTCTAATATTAAACATGTTTGTCATACCACTAATTTCAAAATTTTACATATTTTCATTATAACATTACCAGTACATAGTCAAAAGTAATTGCTGGGCTTGGGAGATACCCTCGCAGTAAAGTACTACACAAGCAGGGGGAATTGAGTTTGGATCCCTGACACCCACAGAAGGACCCAAGGCAGTGGTGCACACCTGCTTGTTCACTCCAAATGCAGAGACCTTATCTCCAAAGGCATGGTAGAGAAGGATTAAGGAACCTGAGGTTGACTTCTGACACCCATGCACATGTACACAGGTACCTGCACACATACATACACATTCCTATATAAACACACATATATGTATATATTTATGTGTGTGTGTACGCTTGCATGCACACACACACACACACAATAAGAAATTAAACAAAAATACAAAAATGCTGGTCCAGAAAAAGACAGGACACATTATAAATCTGTGCTGACTTGAAAGCTATGCTTTAACACCTCCTTGTTCTACCATCTCAACTAGCACATCATCAAAGCAAGTCTAAAAATAACCCCTTTGGATATGCACAGATCATGTTCAGTTTCCCAAACAGTGTGCGCATGTCACTGTATATGAAAAGGCAGTTGGAAAACATTTGGTATGTCACATGGCCTATCCCCCAACTTATTTTTATCAAATTACAGTTCTGTATACATATCGCCCATGAAGTTTCAGAGAAGACAGAGGGACAAGTATCAAGGTCAAGTTGAGAGCCTTCTCCGTGGTACTATTCAGGGAACACAGAAGTGAAAATCACTAATAGGAAAGTCATTACACTGAATCACACAAAACTCCTGTTATTTGAGTGCTTTTGACACCTGGCGGTAAATGGTGATACCACATGGGTAACCAACAAAAAACCTGAACAAAAGTAGAGGTATTTATTGATGATTTGACCTAAAGAGACTGAAGAGATATTTAAAGTAAGTGAATGTTCTCACCAGACAATCGATGGTAGGGTTACAACAGGGCTACACACTCATCTCAAGCTGTCTGTGAAAACTTTAGAGCTTATGGTTGTGCAACTCTGTGCAAGACCATCTTTTTAAGCTGTACTAATCTTCATATATTGCATGCAACAAATCTTACAAATGGAGTTAAAAGCATGCAAGGTCAAAGTTTTGATGAATTTTAAAGAAACAATTCTTAATTCTAATTAACTGTACTACTCAAAACTATTTATACATGCACATTTGTATGTATGTGTACATACACAAATATGTATGTTTATGTGTATACAAAGGTACGTGCACCGTTTGCAAGTGAAAAACATATTGTTAAATGTTGAACACAGACCTAACTACAAGTGATTTTAGTTCTTTTCCAAAGCAATGCAGTTCAGCCACCTAGTGGTAAAGCACAAAGCAACAGCTTTCCTCCTTTCTATTATGTAATAAAATAAGCAGCAGTCCAGAGTAGCACAGCTGGTTTAAATTTACTATTATTAAGTTTGGTGAACTTACCGAGAATAACAAAAAAATCCTGATGGATTTTCTTCCCAGACTTTTAAAAAGTCATGTTTAAATATGAATATAGTCAAGTATTAGGTTCAAGTTAATTTTTCAGTATACTTTAATTAGCTGAGTGTTTATAAAGCAACTCACAAAAATTCCAATTACCTTGACAAGGAAGTAGATTTGGCATCAGACTTGTCACCACACATTGTAAATCTACAGGGGATACTGTCTACAGGAATGGGACTAGACATAAATGTCACAGAGCCAAAAGGTACCACTGTAGGGTGCTACAGAAACAAAAAAAGAAGGAACACACCTCACTGCAGCATCTTGGAGAAGATTCTGTGTACACACACACAAGTGTTTGTGTGTGTGTGTGTGTGTGCACGTACAAATAACGGAGTATAAAAAGGGGAATTCACCATAAGAGGAGTGGGGTACTCCAGACATTATAACGCATGTGAATAATGGCAAAGGAAATGGAACACAGCACATGAAAGACCTCTACATAATCTGTCCTGGTTACAACCAAGTTGACATGGAGATATGCGAAACATACAGAAAGGATGGGAAACAGATTGGTTACTTAGCCTTTCTCGTCTGCTATGATGTATACTCTCATGGCTCATGTCTATCTGCACAGCTATTCCTTTCAAATTCATCACATGCATGTGAGCTCTCTCTCTGGACTTCACACATCCAAAGGAACAGTTAAAGACCAACAAATCCTTCCAACTCTGCATGTTCAAAGATAGAACTGTCATCTTTGAAAGTTCCATGCATTTTTTCTTATTTTCTAAATTAGAAATCTTCAAATGACTCAACTATAAATCTCAAAGGGCCATTTCCTCAGTCTTTCCACCAACCAGAATGCTTGATATTGTACAGTCTACCTCTCTTACTATATTCTAGAAATACCTAACTTCTCTTATCCTGAGTATAGCAATATAGTATATTTCATCAGGTTAGCTGTACTAGTGTCCTGGCTCCTGACTCCCTGTGTCTATTAAGCTTCAAACAGTGTTCAAATAAGGCTGTGGAAAAGAGGCGAGCAATCCTACAGAGGCTACCGGAGAAAAAAGCAAGAAAGGAAATGATGAAAGAAGTTATGCAAGGATGGGGAAAGAGATCTAGATACATGACTTTTAGGAATCCCAACACTCATGAGATGGCCAAATCAGAAGTCAGGATACCAGACAAAGAGGATTCGTGGCTGGTAGGAAAAACAGAGAAGAGAGCGCTTTGTGACAGGCTGATTCAGACAGTTACGTGTTTACAAGAATGACAGCATGACTAAAGGAAATGGAAAAGTGTAGGGCAGTCCATGCAGTACAGCTGTGATGGAAGGTAGGCCAGGAGGAAAGAGAAGGAACTGTGGGACTATAGACATTAATGTGTCAAATACGTTAAAAGTTCAAATAAAGACCCAGAAAAGAAAAGACAGTGACTGAAAGTCTTGGGGGAGTCTCGGGGACATGAGCCCAATACACAAGCACCAAATTGCAGTGAAGAAAGAGACAGCCAGCTCCATGACAAGCTGTGTGCCTGTCACTATGATGGCTGAGTTCACAGGTAAAAGGAAGAGGTGAATGAAATAGCTAATGTTTCCTGAATTTTGAAACAAGAGGCAAAAGGATCTACATCAGTAAGTAGAGGACAGTGTAAATGTGATGGAAGTTAAACTGTAATAGAAACTGAACAACTGGGGTCTGGGGAGAAAGCTTGGCTGGGACAGTGCTGCTATGAAAGCATGAGACCCCGAGTTTGAACCCAGAACGAACAAGCCAAGCATGGTGGTGCCTAATTGTAACCCCAGAGCTGGGGAATCAGAGACTGGTAGCTCCTTGGGGCTTCCTTGTCTCAAAAAACATGATGGATGGCCCTTAAGTAATGATACCTGCTATTGGCCTCTGGCCTCCTAGCCTGCACACATGCACACATGCATGTGCACACACACACGGGCACAGACATGCACACACACACACACGTGCACACACACACACGTGCACATATACACGAAGATCCTACTCATGGGCTGAGGAGACAGCTCAGTGTAGACAGCCTGCTCCGAGTTCCAATCCCTGGTGCCTACATAAAAATACCAAGCATGGTTTTGCTGCACACGCATGTAACTCCAACATAGGAGGTAAAGAAGCATCTTGCTCTGGCCTCCATTTGCACATGCATACAGATGTGCCCTCATATGCATACACTTCCCCGTTTACACAAAAACCGTTATAATGATTAGGTAAAAAAAAGTCAACTAGCCCCTATAATCTTCAGCTCTCTACACTCACTGAAAACTCTGAAGCTTTCATTAGCTTAACACTTGCATTTCTGATGTCAACTGTAGAGTATAATAAAAACGAAAAAAAGGACACAGTGTGTTCTTTGAAAACAGACTCTGAAATACAACGAGTTCTACCATCTCAAAAAATTTCCATGTCTCTCTTTTGGAAGGTGGAACATAGCAGAATCAAACAAGTCACTGTAATACTGCATCTTCGTCAAGGGAAGTGCCTTAGCAAAATAAAATAGTTGTTTTCAATAAAGTTGGCACCAACTACTCTCCTAATAGCACGTCTTTATAAGGGTTCATAAGCCAGAATAAACACTTTGGTGTTCCAGAAACAAAAGAATATTTGATGACAAACAACTATCAGTTCATAAACCTCTCAACAACCGAGAAGAGGTTGCTGTTCTTCACCCACTAAGGAGAATTGCTTTGTTGTTGCTTATTTTTAAATTTAAAGTATATTTGCTGGGAAATCTAAGTCAGTACTTAATATGGACAAGCTAAAACGGATGCCTTACCCCCAATATAAGTAGGAATATAAAATAAGGTTTAATCACTCTGTCTATAAACATAACTCTAAAGTTAATGACCTAATAATTATGTTTTTTCTTATTGCATGTTCAACAACACTGAATTTTAAATGCATACCAACAGATCACATATAGATCATTAACTTTATGTAAATGAACTTAAATATGGAACAGTATGAAAGAGCTCAATATATCTGAATAGCGAATGAATGCAATACAATTTTTATCCACAAATGCTTTAAACCATATGATCACTTAGTCTGTGAAAATCAAAACCAGTGTAAATGTTAAAAGGATTTTACTTCCTCTGTAATATATTTTGAAAAGAAGTTACCTAAGAAAAACATACTTGAATTTGCACTTATGTACAAGATCCAAGATGAATGACATGCTTATGAGAAAGCCACAGAGTCCCTGAAGATGAGGCACAGGAGGTGGTGCAGGCACTGAGGATGGGATGACGACCTCTGTTACAGGTCAACAGGGGGCTGAGCAGGTTGAAAATATTGCAATTATGAGCTGTAAATTCTAATCCCCAAGCAAATTCAGAAAATTATATAAGCCTGGAGAATTCAATCTACACAATAGCACTTTAAATGCCAAAGGGCCTTCAAATACCATCTTATTATTTCCTTATTTATTAAGCCATAAAACTACATACCTTGATGTCCCAGGAATGGGGAGGGAAGCTCAGGCACAGCAAGAAGCTCCACTCCCCTTTCTACTGGAAGAGAGAACTCTCACCCACAGAGTGAGGATGCACTGCAGTTCCTAAAACCTTTCTCCTTCCCCAGCCATTTTATTTAACATGACCTAAATATACATTCCTGGTTTACCCCATCTCTCCCCTACCCCACATATAGCAAGGAAAATAAGCATCAATAGTAACAGGAATAATTAAAGCCCCCTCTTAATAAACTCAACCTCACAAATATACATGCCATGTGTATTTTCTTCTCTGGAATGATAATAGGATGGAGATTGTGGCCTCTCCATCCCTAGCACTCACTGGCATCTGGATATCTTGATACACTGCCTGTATGTTACAATGTATATTTCATTTGCTGAATGTTAATAAACTTCTGAGTTCATGACGGACCTCCTCCAGTCGCAAAAAACAAACAAAACCTATATACTATGAAATATTTCTGATTATAAAGTTAAATGTTGATACAGCACTTAAGCCATCATATGCAACGCTAAATATGAATTTGTAAATATTACATAGAAATTTAAGTAATATTTCCAAGCAAACACTTGGTAATCACAAGACATAAAATACACCAAGTCTCTTCAGATTCACACCAAACAATCTGTTAGAGGTGTAATGGCAGGCAGCAACAAGAGCAAATACCTGAAATTAAAATAAGCTTAGCAAATACTATCCTATTAATGCTTCAATCTGTACAGAAAAGAAAAAGGAACTCCTCTCCAGACTTCATCAGCTTCCACGGCACAATTCTTTCAACCAATTTCTCAGGGCGCACTGATTTCCTCAGAATGTTCTCCATATTGCAGCCACAGGGTTTTTTAAAAACAATCAAACACCCATCTAATTGGGCCACTCTTGTAAATAAACTCATTTATACCCAGCCTGATAGTGTTTTTTCAAAAGACCAGTCTTTTTTTTTTTTTTTTTTTTTTAACAGGCCCAACAAAACTGTTCCTTGTAGCTCAAATCGTCTGGGCTTCAGTGTACAAGGCCCACAAGCTTTCTGTCATGTCTCCCTGGATGGAGGCAGTCACTGAAGAAAGATACCAGAGGGAACAATGGTTTAACAATGTGTCAATTCCCTCAACTGTTTGGAAGTGGGACAGGAAAGGAACACTGAACAGTAGGTAAAACCCTGGAGTCTAAATCCTGAGTCTCTGTGTAAGTCAAACACCACTAAGTGTCTTCACCTCTACAGGAAAGAGCTGGGTCAAGAGACTCTCCAATCTGATCCCCAGACTCTTCCCCCACTTATTTTACATGCAGACGCCACACCTCAGGCCCTTCATTAGTCCCTAGTCTGATTTGTCAGATCAACAATTTCCACTCGTCCCTTTTCATTTCTGTGTCAGCAACTCATTTAGACTCTTCTGGAAAATAACTATTTCTCTGGAGTCTGGATACTCATGGCAGCTCTCCTTTGGTTCACCTTGGTTGACGGCAGCAGGGAGATGCGCTCCACTCTTCAAACATCACAGTGTTTTGAAGCTCCACTTCAGACTCAACTTCTCACTGACTAAAGGAGCCTTGACCAGGTCAGGGTTCTGTTAACACTGGCACGGAAATAATTTAGAAGACACTAATCCTAAAAATGCAGTCCACCCAGTGTCTACTTGACTTCCTGTCACACACAGTGGGAAGAAGCATAAATCAGCACATTAAAATAACTGAAAAACTGCAGTGATGGAAAGAGGTTTAAGTTATTAATTATAGAAAAGTTCTTCATTTAAAATTTAAAATTGTGTTGAATTTGCTAATAATATCATCTACACCTTCAAATTGTGAACCAAATGTATAATTACCCTAAATATCCTGCCAGGTAAAATATACTTCTGAGAACCTTCTTGACTTAATGTCCACTGTATTTATCCATGGTTCACACACCTGTCCTAAAGAAAGCAAAATCTGAGAAATGTAAAAAGTCAGCTAAAAGCTCAAAGGTCAGGTCAAGTTCAAGAAGTAGAGTCGCTTCTCAGCACTGAGATACTCAGTTTCTTTCAGTTACAGAAAGCACAAATTGGCTCTTTAGGGAGAACTGTAACTGAAACACCCAGGTCATATACTATATGTTTACTGAATGTATTTCACTGGCTACATCCCTATTTTTTTCTATTTTTATTTACTCTTGATTTCTTTTAATTTGGCTTAACAATAATTGTTAATGAAGCAAATCACTCAAAATATAGTTTTAAAAGAGTCAGTGCACTTAAGCAAATTTCAGTATTAAATGTCACTTTGTCCATCTTATTTCCTATAAGCCAAAAAGGAAACCAAATCATTTCTCAGTAATTCTACTTAGTTACTGCTTAGTTTAGTACACCAACTTCTTAATTTCCAGTTACTTCTTCCCAACCAAAAGTCAATGTACTGAAAAAAGATGCAAAATAAACTGGTATACTTTTACTTGTTAATATGGCCACAGAGAGGAAATGAAAGCAAAGATTCATAACAATAGTCCAAGACAATGCAACGTGGAGCTGGATTAGTGTGCAAATACATGGTAAATATAATTATAGGAACATTGTTTATTATTGTACTCAAATGTTATAAAAGGCAATATTTGAATGGCACATATATCCAATGGCAATAAAACATGCTATTTTCTTTAGCTTTTTGCTTTAAGAGGATTTTTAAAAATATGAT